>JAUBWS010081265.1:1340-12546 GCA_032270445.1 Darlingtonia californica
CCCCCCCCCCCCCCCCCCCCCCCCCCCCCCCCCCCCATAGGGGAGAGCTAGATGGCTCTTTTGAAAGAAAAAAAAGGTTTGAATTGTTAAAACATTTCATATTCATAAACATTCGTGTTGATTGTTTATGAACGCTCCAAACTATCCAACTCATTGATCAGCCTTTTTGATCAGCGATTTTCCTCGAAAATATTGTTTAAGGTTTATTTTTGTTTTTCCAAGACAAATCCAGGACATTCAGTAATTTTTAATGAAATTTCAGGATTATACAGGAAAATCCAGGACTGTGAAGAATAAACACATGACAAAAATAACACAATACACAAAAGAAGCAAACTTAACAAACTAGTTTCTAACAGAATCCCCGTCGACAAAATCTCCCAAAAACTGTGGAAGAGTTTTGTTACGCGTACTATTAACCAATCAGCGTGACTACTTTTGACAATCGAAATTTAATGTTTATAGTTTCCAAGGTTCTAAATTGCTTACCTTTGGACGTCTGCCGATAGACCAAGAGGAGGGCAAAAAAGCCCAGGACGGTTTATCGGATAGACTAGGATTTCCTGAGACAGGACTATTTCGAAGTAGCGAATGTTTAGGTTTAACGAAAGTTCCCTCAAAGACCTGATCTGCTGAACTTGCAACAAGGATCCCCAAACACATGGTTAAAAACGTTCCACTGGATTTAAAGCCATAGAAAAAGCGTTTCGCTTTTATCAAATTCTGATTATCGATTGAATGATGAATAGCCAGACTAGTTAGTGTAGGATAACGATCTGGAAAAGGCAAAAAATCGAAGTCCCCCCCCCCCCCCCTACCCTGGCCATGGGCCCTGACCTTGAGAGGGGTGGATTCCAATTTAAAAAAAGTCTGGTGCTCTTTCTTTATTGCTTGACCAGAGACAAGCCTCGATATTTTGAGGTAATGGTTGTTTCGAGCTCACGAAGTTTCCTGCCGAACCTCCTGCCGAACTTACAAGTTTTTTTCGATTATGTTCCTGGATAAGCAATACTAATAAACCTTTTGATAGCCTTTATTAGGCTTTGTATCGGACCTGTTTCCAATGGGGAACCCACCTCGATGGAAATACTGATATAGTCTGTCTCAAGATTTTAGACCACTCAAATTGTTTAATACGACGAATTGCAATTTTCACTACCAAAAAACTCGTCAGTTCAAAGCCCACAGACCAACACGCACTCTTAATCAAATTACTTACTGCACAATCTAATGTATTTGTCACTATGGCTCCAACCACACCACTGTAAGATGCAACTTCAACATTTTGAACAGCTTAGAAAAGAATAAGTAAACAATTAGTATTATCGATTATTACCAATAATATTTGTTAGGACTGTTTAAGTGCATAGAGGAATCCGCTCCATACCCTGTTAAACTGTTTCTTCTGAGAAACTCAAGCTATAGGCCATATACTTTTAGAATGACCTTTTGTGTATTTTGCAGACTAGAAAAACGTGGAGAGTTCAGCTTAAGGCTATAAAATCATGGAATTTCAAACCCATGTTTAAAACATCTAGCGTAGGTACCGTCTGAAAGGGCTTGACCGTTTAAATTTTTTATTCTGGTCTGTAAAATACACTAGCATTCTAAAAAATGACAATATGGTTTCTCTAAACTTGCCCAAGATTCTAATAAGAAACTACTTTCAACAGAATATGCGAGCGGAATTTGAACCCAGCCGTGACTAACCGTATTTTATGAGAGAAACTAAAACCCCGGAATAGCAAAAACTTCACAAAAACCGCTCTAACAAAATTCGGACCACAATGTTGGGTTCCTTCATAGGATAACTAGAAAACACTTCCCATAACTGTGAAACATGCTAAGCCGGACAATTTATATATTCCTTCCCTGTATATTTTGCTTGGAACCTGCAGTGTTCCACTTATCGAGAATATATTGTAACTACAGGGGAAATCAAAAGACATACCGAGTTCACAAAGCGTTGCTAAACAAGCCCTCGATAGTCTGTCTTTATCGTGTGCATTGTCCAAGCTAATCGCAGCTAACACCATGGCAACTGATAGAGGAAACTTCTGTGGGCAGACATGAACCATCTAGACAAAAAAATAAGGAAACGCTTTTCATCAAAACAATTATGAGAAATAAAGTTCCAGAAAGTAGAAAGACTCACTTTGGACGGCCTTATAAACAATACATGGGTGATGAATGTCGAGGGTTTAAATCCTTCAACATTCCTATAGGATTTCATTATCGATTTGCAATATCGTTAAATCTAAGGTAATGACAGTTGAAATTGATACAATAATCAAGTATTACCCAGACTACTCAATTGAAAGTAACAATGCCTTACAGGCGCGGATACAGAGGTGTAGCAAAATTTCAGAAGGAGAGTGACAAGTTGTTAAAATGTCATTACGAATTGTCAATATGTAATAGATAATTAATTTTTAACTACCAATTACTCTTCTCCTGAAATTTTGCTACACCTCTGTGTCCGCGCCTGCCTTATTTGACAAAATCATGTCGGACAACTTTTCCAAAATAATATGATTTTGAACAAAAATCACACGAATCATAGTGTGTACAATGTTTCAAAGCAATAAAAAAATTAGCCGGTTTTCGTTACCAAGGGAAATTTCGTCACTTTTGTCCGATCTTACTTTGCCCAATAAGTTAGTCAATATGGTATACAATTCAGCTGCACTACACTACATCAGTGTTAATATTCATAAAGCTTTGGTAACAAAACTTTGTTCTGGTGTTACATAAACACGAAAGCAAATTTGAGTTGTACACGGAACATTCAATGGCTTTTTATGTGCAAGCCTCTGACGATTTTGACGGTCATTGTTTGAGCAATTTAGTTTTATGACTATCATTAAACTATTTTATTAACTATCATATTCATGACTGCATTTTTACTTCGGCAACATGAAATCAGACTTCTAATAGTTAAAAACTCATTAGTTTTTCCGATGCACAAAAAGACGACAACAAACAACAAACCTTTCGAACTAATCTCAGTGCTTGGACTCTTTCAACTTCTTGTTGCGGCGGTAAATCAAGAGACCTGGAAAGAGAAAACATGGAATAAGTACCGCGCAATGTTCTTACTTTACGAAAAATAAAGTCGAATGTAAGATTGGGCGTTTGCTATATAAAATTCGTATGTAAGGTTTGATTTCTTCGTGCACCTCTAATAAAACTCGGGCTATAACGATTGGATTTGAAGACTTCTATTGTACGATTTTGTCACTAATTCCTGATTGTTTCCATGATTTGATCTTAAAATCATAGCTTCCACTTATAATGATTTCGTTGGGAAAAACATACCACACTTCCTCGAACAAGCCAAAAGCTGACCGGATAAAACATCCAAATAAAATTTTCTTCGACTAATGGGCTTTTCCAGAAAAGAACTGTATGCCCTATGTTGAGGATATCGGACGTCCAGGGGGTCTCACTGTCACAAATTTGTGAATGTCCAAGGGATTATGCTTTGCTGAAAAATTGTAAAAATTGACAAAAAAGTGGATGTCCAGGGGGTCTTAATGCTAAAATAGGACAAATCCAGGGGATGGAATTACTACTTTCGGACATCCAGGGGGTCATGATATTTTTCGTGTCCATATCCTCAACATGAGATGAACAGATTTTTTCTGGAAAAGCCCAATGTTTTAATATACCAGAATGTATTATTGTAAAATTTATTACCAAATAACAAGTAAATATTTCCCGGCTAACTTCAACTCCGGTTTTTTTACCGGAATAAGGCATTGATCATACAGCAAAGCTGAAAACTTACTTGCTGATAAATATTTGAATTCTTTGGTTCAGCAAAACATCCACGGTATCGTCATCTTCCAGGAAATGTCGCAAAGCACGGAGACCAGCCGCGCGCACTTCTTTCGCAGAGCTTACCAACGGCACCCTCAAGCTAGGAAATAATTGTCGAAATATTAACAAGAGTTTTATACTACTACTTGGACAAGTTATTAGTATTAAATAAAACCATCACGTTTTCGATGATGAATACAATAGACTCTCGATAAGTGGTACCTTGGATAAGTGGGACAAAGTGCTTACAATATTCGCTAACTGGTACTACTTGTCCTGGTCACTCCAGAGCATATTTCATACAAAACACTTCGGATAACTGGAACGTTCGCTAAGTGGGACATTTTTTATTCCGTCCCTATTTTTTTTTGCTTGGTTCCTTCAGAGTCCCACTTATTGAGAGTATTCTGTAAAGTCAATCGCTTTTTTAAATCGTGTTTGATGAGAATTCTGCTTTTGAAATGAAGAGACTACTTTAAGGATAGAAATTATGCAAAACGAAAAAACGTGGAATCTTTCTTGAAAAAAAGATATTCCATGGAAAATACTTTCGCGAATCACAGACTTCAAGACGCTGATATTTCTTAGCCCAAAAGAAGCAACTAAATGGAAAATTTCGCCTGAAAAAAACTATTGCGTTTGCAGGGTGTCCACACCTTCTTTGGAAAAAAGTTCCAGGACATTTCCAGGACATTTTAAGGACAAATTAAAATAATTCCAGGACAACATAACTAAATTAAACCAGAGATAAGAGAGTTGTAAGCGTGTGTATGTAGGTCCGAGGGAGGCGATTTTGAAAATTCACAGCTCTAGATTGCCTAAAAACGCATTAACGCGTATATTCAACAGCAGAAAATTACAGGATTAAAACAGACAAGAGGTTAACTGAAGACGCCAGAATAAAATTCAAGGAAATTTCTGGAATAGTGATTTCCAGGACAAATTCCAGGACAGAAACAAATTCAAGGATATTTCCAGGATTTCCAGGACGCGTGGACACCCTGGTTTGGATCAATTGAAATTCTAAAAGACACAAACTTGCATGGAAATGGCCGAAAACCCCTCAAAGTATGCTGGCTAAATATGAAACAGGGTTGATTCATCACAAAGAAATATAAACGGATTCAATTTAACAACCCTTCCTTGATCCTTAGCGTCCAAAAAAAAAAAGAGTGGAAAATTTGAACACGCGAAATGGAAAGGAGAAAAACTTACCAAGCCACAATGTCGTCTAATGTAATACCGAAATCAGCTGTAAGTGGTACACTTCGAACAAACTGGAAAGAAACATAAAACAGTAAAACGACGTTTACACGCTGTGATTGTCGGCTACGATATCATCTCACGATATGTGTCGGCTAATGTAAAAGATTTAAGGTTTTTAACGTCGTCGGACTCCCACGACACTGAAAATGTATGTGGACTGTGTACAGATTTTCCGACGTCGCAGCCGACAACCGTAGCGTGTAAACCTTGCTTAATTAGTCATAAACTGATGGCCAATTTCACTACCGAAATTCATGCCACCTTTGTATTATTTTATTATCAAGTTCGTTGTATTTGAAAAATACCAACTTTACGAATTCTAAACACAGAAAAAAAGAATTTGGCCATCGATATTCTACAATACTTACTTGTACAAAATTACCAAGATATCCCATTCGTTTAGTAGTTGACATCGCTTCCTTCTTGGTAATTTCGCTCAATAATTCTTTCATATTATCTGCTACATCTAGATACAATAAAGAAGAATTCATATGTAACCTGAAGGTTCAGCATTCGAGCATGGGTGCGCCGCGCGTCTTGGTAGTCCCTGGTAGTTCTGATCCGAAATGGAGCTCGGGGGAAGCAATTCGGCAATGGACAATGCCCTTTTTTGTCTTACTCTGTCTCCTTTTTATGTTAAGTTTAAAAGGTAAGAGATCTTAAGAGTCAGATCGATAATGCAAAATTATTGCAGAAAATGTTCGAGATATTGGCTACTACACAAGATATAATTAGTGTTGAAATTGAGTAGCAGAAGAACGAAAAGCAACTTCGGGAAAGGTTAATTTAGGCTGATTTTTCCATATCATGAAAATTGGTTAAGGGTTAGTCATAGAATTGATAAGAAGTGATCAAAACTAGAAGAAAAAAGCAATTTATCATCTATTAGTTTTGGCCCCGGCCTTGAAAAGGATATCTCAAAGATGATAGCAACTAAGGGGAAAATGCATACATCTTGAATATTGAAGGTACCGACGAGAACTTGAAAGTCTCGAAGTTAAGATTATAAGATAATATTCTAGGTTAAGTTCCTTGGGGGCTTGGAGAAATTATTGTCGTTCGCTAAATTCAACTTCTTCAAGATAATACCTTTACTTTGTTTACCTTCTCAATTTTTCAAATCCCTACCCTTTTTCTTAAAGGGAATGATACACAGAAAGAGCATTTGTGACGGTCCAAGGGAAAAGGGGGCTTGGTCATTTTTACCGCGATCATACTCCACCCGCCGGCAAAATCATTAAAAAACGTCTGTGGAAGAGTGCATTTCTATTCAAATTGCGTGTCGTTTAAATAAAAATGACCTCCCCCACAGACGTTTTTTAATGATTTTGAAAGTTAAACAAGTAAATTATTGGCTTTATGCCCCTTTTCCCATAGACCGTCAAAAATTATAATCAAGTGACTGACCTTTGGTTAAATCCAGAGGTGGTGCCTCTTCAAGATTCTGTTCCAGACGATTAGCTAAAAAAAATATTTGAAATATACAAATAATCAATAGTCAACGCTTTCTGTGATGTTTTTTCACAAGGAAGGAAATTTGATTAAAACTCAGATGTAGGACAAGTAAGTATTTTAAATAAAATCTTCGGACAATAAGATTAAATAAAATCTTCGGACAATAAGACTAAGAAACAGTATGAAAAACCAAGGCATTCGTTTCACTATTCGCTAAAATTTCTGATATTTCCTCGTCTACCTATATTTGCTTCGTGAAAATGGAGATATTTTATTTATTTTTATTATTCTCTTAACATGTAGTTCATGTGACAGAATTCAAACACTGGAGTTTTCCGTAAAAAAAAAAGTCTCTTGTTTGAATAGTAGTACCAACAACAGCCTCTAAAATTACCTCGTATTGCATTAGCATGGTCTGCTGTTAGCGGATGGAGGAAGGGAGGGGTTGGGAATCAGAAATCTGAGAGAGAAAAGAAACCTCTTGAAGTCAACAACGACAAAAGATAAGACCCCAACTTTTTTGCTACCAAGCAATGATGTTTTATACTCGATGCAAAAATGAATGAATGATTCCTGTCTTATATATAAAAAATGAAAGTTTTGAATTCAAGTGACTTTGTTCTACTTGATTTTGAACACTTCTCAGCTATTTTCTTCTTCTAAAACCCTAAATTTTTCTTACATTTTTAAGAAAACATTCTTGATTTTTACAAGTTACAAGCAGTCCATGACAATTGCTGTCGATATTGCCTTCGAAAGAAAGACTGACGCCCAATATCTGCCGTCGCAGATTTCTTTCTTGTTCTCTTAAGTTAGCTACCCTATCCTTTACTAAATTACACCGAAAACTTTGGCTTAGTGAATGAGAAAAATATTTTTCTCTGGCACTATTTACAACATGATAAACAAAAATATTTAAGAATGGTGGGTCGTAAGTTTACAAGACAATTGTATCCGTTAAATCGTACGTACAAAAAATTACGGTTACAATTTTTTCGGCGAAAAAAAGTCCTCACATCGCCTCGTTGGAAATAAATGCCCATCACAACAAAAAATAACCGTTCCGCGGTGCGCTAGACATATATATAACATTACGTACTGTTTCGTTTGTTTTGTTCCCTCTCATAATGGCGGCCAAAACATTACATCATAGCACGTGGAATGGGATCAAGAAACCGTTTCTATGATGTAATGTTTGACCGCCATCATGAGCTGGATCAAAACAAACTAAACACTTAGTAATTTTCCTGCGCACCGCGGAACGGTTTATAGTTTCCTTTTTTCCATTTATATTTCAACTCAACAAAGAGGAAAGGGGGAAGGGAGGCATTGAAAACCTAGAAAATCTCCAATAACTTTTTAGGTTTTGAGGATAGGTCCTCCCGATCACCCTGCCACCAAAATAATAACAAATCTTTATTAGGCTTGGAAAAACAAATCCGATATCTAATCTAACATTTCAGCGAAGTAGTGTTTTTACTATTCAAATGGTGCATAACTTCTCAAACCCACACAGATGCTAGATAAAAGGTTGAATTCGTTTTTGCTTCAACCTTTAAATACTTATGAAGAATGCTACGCGTTTCTGACATTTTGGCCTCAAAAAAAGATAAGCAACAACTGAACACCTATCCAATTATGAGGTTTCTCCGTTTGGAGCCAGCGATCGCTCGCACCTTTCCTACACACATTAGAAGAGAGGTAAACATTACACACCCCAATCAGAAGGAAAGCCTTGGTGAATAGGAAACACTTAAAATCATTCAATCGAAAATGTCCATACGCAGTATTGTTAATGGGATCATTCAACCTCTTGTTTAGTTGAAACGAAGTTTCATTCGATTCGTTTCCACTAAGGTAAATTGTACGCCCAACGTTTCTGGGCAAGCTTCTTGTTACCCTTACAGAATTAATATTTCACAAAATACGGAAGCATTTTTTTTTTTTAAAAAGAACAACTATCTTGATAGTGATGTCACAATAGTTATGCGTAACATAATTTTACTCTACAAAAAAAACTTAATTATCCTGACACTGAACGATGTGAAAAACAAATTCGGTGAAAGTTGGTTTATACCTAATGATTTTATTTTCTTCTTACTGAATCTTCGAACAAGCATCATCCAAGCAAAACCCACGTATGGTGGCTCAAGTACAATTATGTTTTATAATGTTTACACAATCTCTCATTCGAAAAAAACAAAATTCGATGACCTAGTGATTTTACTTTCTTCTTACTGAATCTTCGAATAAACATCATCCGACTAAAACCCACGTATGGTGGCTCAAGTACTATGTCTTATAATGTTTGAACTCCCATCATTCCACCTTTAAAACAAAACAACAAAAATCGATGGGGGTCGTTAACATATGGCGGTTCATAGGCTTTAACTGCTACATTCGCTTACTTGCGTAATCTTTAAGTACAAACATATGCCAAACAAAATTTTAAGCACAAATCTACCCACATAATACATGTGGCAACTCAAGCACTGTTTGTAACTTGCACTCTCTCTATCAACCTCATAAGTGATAACATTTTCGGTTCGACTATAGTGTTAATGGTAGGTCCTTTCTGAACTTTTTGTACCGGTAAATCTATTATGAATTATTCAGAACTCTGCACCACCCACATAGTACATGTCGCAACTCAAGCTCTATTAATAACATGCAATCTCTCCATCGACCTTAAAGGGAAAGATTTTTCGGTTCAACTGTAGCCTACATGGTAGGTCCTTTTCGAACTTTTTATATCGGCAGAACTATTATTATTAATCATTCAGAACTCCGCAAGACTGGACTATAAGGGATAAATGTTAACCGTAATTAATAATTGACGCTGATTGGTTTATAATGCGAAGCAAAGCAATGTGAATGACCGTTTTTTCTATTTTTGCGATGATTCTTTTGTGTATGCTGCTAATATGTTGGTAGTTATGCCGGTATACCCAATGTACAGTCAAAAAACTTGGAGCGGGTCTACCGGATCGACTAATTCAACTACAACTGCTGATAATCGCAAATGTCAATTAGTTGATTTAAACACATTTTTGTATATAACAAACATTTCTGACAAACTCATCCACACAGATGCTGGATAAAGTCATGCATTCGTTTTTACTTTCACCTTTTACGCATTAAACCACAGACACTTTTTTCACATTTTCACTTTTCTGGACAATTTATGGACAGTTTGTCTGCCCATAGCTAGATTCTCCCTGGTGTATGGGTCGCGGAGTCCTGGATCCTTGTCCAATAGAAATCGAAATTTCTCATCCCGGACTGGTCCGGGAATGGGGCGTTCAGGGTTAAATACTTATGGAAAATGCTACGCGTTTTCTGACAATTTGGCCTCAAAAAAGATGAGAAACATCTGAACACCTATCCATTATCAGGTTTCTCCGTTTTGTGCCAGCTATCTCTCGCACCTTTCCTAAACACATTAGAAAAAAGGTAAACATTACACACCCCAATCAGAAGAAAAGCCTTGGTGAATATTAAACACTTAAAATTATTCAATCGAAAATGTCCATACGCAGTATTGTTAATGGGATCGTCCAATACTTGTCTAGTGAAACGAAGTTTTCTTTCATTCGATTCGTTTCCACTAAGGTAAATTGTACGCCCAACGTTTCTGGGCGAGCTTCTTGTTACCCTTACAGAATTAATATTTCATAAAATACAAAAGCCTTTTTTTAAAAAAAATGAACCATTGAAAACAAATTCAAAAGTTACCTAATGATTTTATTTTCTTCTTACTGAATCTTCGAACAAGCATCATCCAAGCGAAACCCACGTATGGTGGCTCAAGTAAAATTATGTTTTATAATGTTTAAACAATCTCTCATTCGAAAAAAAACAAATTCGATGGCAGTTGATTTCTCCTCCATAAGGTCATTTAGAAATCAACTGTCATTCACAATCATTTTTATTTTTATCTAGCTGAATCTATAACAAAGCATTGCATCGTACAACTGTATTCAGCATATGGCGGCTCACATCATTCACACGCTATTTTTAATAAATCCCTCGCCCTTCTACATAATCTTCAAGCGCAAGTATACCAAGCGAAACTTTTTTTTTTTTAACATTTTCCCCCAATATTTTCCCAGTAATCCACGGTGATTGGTTTCATAATGCGAAGAGAAGCAACGTTATTGGCTGTTTGTTTTGCAATGATTCTTTTGTTTATGTAAATACAATAGTAGCTAACTTAGTTAACTTTTCCTCCTTTCAGTGTGCAATTGTTCGAAAAATGAAGAAATTCATTTTCTGCAGACAATGGGATTTTTGTATTTAAAATCATTCCTTCCTCCGCTTGCTACGTAATCGGTTTCAAATCAGTGCCAGTAGACCCAGTGTACAACCAAATAGCTCGGAACTGGTCCACCGGAAAGACTCCAAATCTGTGATTGTCTTGGGACCATCCATAAAGTACGTACGCTTGGAGGGGTGGAGGAGTAGTCTAACCAAAAGCGTATGAAAGCGTATGGGGGAGAGGTGGGTTGTCGAGCGTGAGGCGTACGCTATCAAAAAGAATTTTTATGTGTTTTGTTTTCATAAATCAAACAACAGTGCTCTCAATTTGCCTTTAGAAGTTAGTCAGTTATTGTAAACCATCTTTTTTTTCTTCTTAACAGCTTTTTGTACACTGAGTTGGGGG
>JAUBWS010081276.1:0-12545 GCA_032270445.1 Darlingtonia californica
TTAATCAAACACTTGTAACAAGCGTTTCTATAGAAAACTCGAATAATGCGAAATAGGACCTTTCTCTATGTGACAGTAAAGAGCTCCGGAACTTATATAATTTGCATTCCAGATCGTAAAAAGTTTGCGATTGAAGGGTAATTGCAAAATGTTTGCAACAATGATTGACAATTATTACTTTTTAAATTCGATTACCTATAGTAACTAATGATACCTAATTACTGAATCGTTTAAAAAGCTATTTAATTCCAAAATTGGGCACAAAACCTCAAAAACCTTTGAAGGGGTGAATATATAATGCCGGATGTTGCAATTTATAACCTTTCATTAAGTTTAGATTCTTAATGCCAATTGGATTAAACATGATTTAGAAAATTAATAAAAGTTTAACAATATAATGGCTAATTATGTGCGTGTTATGTAACAAATGTCATGACGCAACCACTCAAATGTGTATATAAAAATGCTGAGCCCAAATTTCCCAACCGCAGTTTTCATCAGCACTTCGAGAACAGAAGAGGAAAGGGAAGAAAGACCTCCTAAAGATACTTCGAATCATCATGAAATTATTTATTACTTTCGCATTTTTTTTAGGTAAGTTGTCTTCCACTAAATTCTTTAAGAAAATGGTTTTAAAAATGGTTTTGTGTTTTTAATCTTTGTAAATAAATCGATGATTTAATAATGCTAACAATTACGTCGAGAATAACTATATTAGCGAGGTTACGCAAAAAGATATCTACGACGTGCGACGTTGCACAGCCGTTCTGGAAATTAGCATTTTAAGCAACTTTCAGCAACACAATCGATCAGTGTCTAAGTTCAGCTGCCGGTACTTCGTAGATATCTTTTTGCGTAACCTCCCTATTATAGTGTTAAATCATTTCTTAATAAAGTCTTTGCACCTTTTTTATTTAAACTTTAATCACTTTAGTTATTTTTTGGACAAAATTGATATTAAATCCTCCCTCCAAAAAATTCATTTTTCGAATCTGTAATAGCAAAACCTGGACTTTGGATTAATCCAGAGACCTTAATAATATTTATGTTATCACTAAATTTTTAGATAATAACCTAAATTTACAATCAATACACTTTCCATCAACATTTTACTTGGTGTTATGAACGTTTTTTTCACATTTCAGTTTGCCAAGCTTTAAAGCCACTTGACATCACTGGTCCAACGCCGCCAGAGGTTCCATGCCCACACTCGCTATGCAAAGGGACAGCAGATGGGAACTATGAATACGATAACTATGGTCGATATGAACCACACCATTTTGTTCAATGTATACGAGGACTAGCATATTGCCAAGCCTGTTGGCCTCGTGACCTGGAGTTTAGCCAAAAATGTAACCAATGTCTATACAGCAAAAGCAATGCATGTGTGACCGCCCCACCATGGGTTCCAGCCACCACATTTGAATGCCCAGACAAATGCCCATCTCGGGGACCATACTTTAGTGGAAACATTGAAGACCCAAACAACCCACAGCAATATGTTGCATGCTGGCATGGAGCAACTGTTGGATGTGTTGCTTGTCCCAAGGGATTGTTATTTAACGAACAATGGAATGCTTGCTTGTTCGAAGGTAAATTCAAGACAGAAAAATCATAAGAAACGATATCATATCCTCAAAGACCCATGTAAATAAACTGAGAAGTAATAAAATAACACATTGATCTTCCAGTAGTGTTGGCTGTGGTAGATCGTGCATGATCAAAAAGTTTCAAAATGTCAAGATGTCATTTTCTATATACAGCATAATAATTTTGTAATTTTGACTTTGACGACTTTTATCTAACCTCCTGTCTCAAAAAGAGCTGTCAGTAATTTTAGTTGGTCAACTTAAGTAATCACTTGAGTTTTACATAGATTTCAGCTAGTCTATGGTTTCCATGTACTTCTTGGTACGTTACTTGTTCTTAAAGCTTTCTCAATATACGTTATCAATACGATAGGTTTTGGATAAAATCCTCTGACACCAAGAAACACAGACACCACTGCACATATGTAAAAATAGGATTGAAAAAAAAAAGAATTGCTTATTTAAATGTTGTGTCCTTCATTGGTTCACGTTATTGGCATATCTCTGTTGGTGTACGATTTTAAACTTTCAGTGTAGTGGGACCCCCCTTTTACCCTGGCCCACCAGCTCCAAAGCCCGCCCTGAATATGGTTAAACATTAGAATTTGTACTTTTCAAAATTTAAAAAGTTTCAGGTTTTGGTGTAAGGAACGTAAAGAACTGTTTAATTCTGAATCATTCGGAGATTTTGAAAACTCAGGGAGACACATTAAGCCTGCCATACTATCTATCTATTATTAAGACACATTCAAAATTTTAAAAATATTCTGTTTGTGTACTCTGTATGCAACCTTCTCACTCAATAAATATTCTAAAGAAAACTTGACATGGTATCACCTGTCCATTTTTTGAATTCTCCCAAATTCAAGTGACGGTTGGTAAAAGAAACAAAACAAAACTATCTAATTCTGTGCTTTTAGTTTCGAAATTATTAAACAACCACTACGATCGCTTCAATAGGAGGTTTGGATCGAGTATTGGCATATAGCGTGATCCCTGGCCGTTCTTTCGTTTTCTTTATTCATGGAGACTAGTAAAGGACGAGTTCTGTCTTTGACTTAAACTAAACTAAATTTGTAACCAATCAAGTCATTAATATCGGCTTATGTTTCAATGTGCGGTTTTTACAAACACTAAAATATTGATTTCCTTGCTATTATGGCTGAAGAAACCTATCCGAGATAAATCTCCCTCGTCGTAATTTTGTCTCGCAAACGAACTCCCAAATGTAAAATTGTAATTATCTGCTCTTTCATATAATTTCATCAAACCGACGGTTGCCATAGCTTAATTTGATTTGAAACGAGGCGGAAAATGACAAAATTAACTTCAGGAAATGTGTATTGACTTCATTTCCTTGACTTTATATCACGTATTTAATATCATTCAGATTAATATCTGTAATATAAAGAATTACACCAAATTAGTTATTAAGGTGTAATTAATTTCTGCTTGTGTTTCAACGCGGCTATTAGAGCACCAAAATCAAGATTTCCTTTCAAAAAAATGACGGAATCGACTGCATAAAAGCCGCAGAGATTATCTCGTTTGTAACAAAAAACAGGATCTGTCTGCAGCAAACCTTTTTCTCAAACCACACTTGATGCGAAAGGATAACTTATCGAGACAAATCTTAGTTTCTATTACCACCTCTAATATTCTCATGAAATATAGATTTTCCCGTACGAGTAAAGCCTGTGAAAAGGTCTAGACAAATTTTCGCGGGGATTTGTTTTGCGGTTCGGCTAAATTTGGATTTTCGCTGTTCCATGTAATAAAGCTGGGCTTTATAGTCGGCGGGAAGCCAAGATCAAAAAATACGTTTTGCCTAACCCGAGAGGTGGACAGACTAAATACCTAAACCCTACAAGCCATACTATTTTTTTAGTAAGTTTTATATACGGTTGATTTACTTTCATAGAGTTCAAGCACTGAATCAATTCAAGATGGTGCCATCAGCAGATAAAATAGGCATATTTTGCCCCTTACTGGGCAATTTTCTAGCATTGAATGGTCCAAAGTTTACAAATGACCCCATTTTTATTATACTTTTCATGCTCTAACGATTTATTCAACCGAAAATTCAAATTCAAATCTTTAAAATAAAATTTGACTTTCAAAGTGGGGGCCATTGACAGCTCTTCAAGTCAATGAAATTTTTATAGAAATTCTATCTGTAGACAAAGAATTGATGAAAATCCGTGGGTGGGTTGTAAATATCGAGGAGGTAAGCATTAAATACATTAAACTGAATGGATTTCCTAAGGGATATGTCTGAAATTAGGTTTTCAAGTGGGGTTTATAGGAAGATCAGATAAAAATGTCCTAAATAATAATAACGCTAGCTTGCAGCGGAGATGGCTGCACGAGCCACAGACACTAAATATTAGGACGAAACCATACTGTACTCCGGGGAAAAAATGGAGGATAGTGATGCTTCTTTCAGCTGGGAAACCTTAAGAGATTACTATTCATCCCTGGAAGAAAAAAAATCACTAAGGAATGTTATATACATTGAAGATATTATTTAACTATAAAATATATATGTTGGGTCATCTGATCGTTTCCAATTCGTTAAACAGTGTGACGACTTTTGTTACTAGAATTGCAATCATTTTGATAATTTGATAGGTGCGTCGTTGCCAACCATTGTTGACATGAAAACAAAAAAAGATTAAATGATTAGTACTCGAAAAGTAAAAGTTTACGATATACAGCAGTTTGCGAGAGAGGACTTTTTCAAATTTGCATTGCTATTTATCTTGCCGTACGGACTACGTCATTTTGTACAAACCCGATTTCCAGTGCAGAATCCGAAAAGAAACTTTATTTCCTTTATCTCCGATTTTGTCTTCGTTAAGGAAATACAGCAAATAGTTTTAAGTAGTTATTAGGATTTCAATATTTATGACGTCATCAAAAGTAACGTCACAGACCAGATTTTCTTTTTCAGAAACTTTTGGTCATAAATCTGCATTGAATAAAAATATTTAAAAATTATTTTCATATTTGAAATTGCAAAAGATTCAGGTTTAAAATATTAAGTATTTTTACTGTTTCAATAAAAAGCTCAACTTTTTCATCTTCATTCTTCATTTCTTCTTTTTTGGAATATTTTTATGTACCACTCTGGAATTTCTTTTCAAAGCAAAAAGAAGTTTTCAATTTTTTTTAGTAGTTAAAAGCTTTAATTTTAGTTTCAGGTATTTTGAAATAGACTTGAACTCATTGTTATTCAAATTTAATGGCATTTTTGATGTCTGTCGTAACAGCAGAAACGGGAAACTGGTCACCAGCAACCAATCCATGGGAAAAGTGTGGTTTTTTCTGTTTTTTCCTGAATTATTTTACTATTTATTAGCCCTTCGTATAAAGTCAATAACATTTATAGTTTTCGAGATCTTAGGGGTAATACGAGGTAATAGAAAATAGGTCGTTCTACGAAGGGTTAACAAATAGTTCCTTTTTCTCTCGAACAAGCCTTAAAAATGAAAGTTATTCAAGTGAAAATTTCATTTTTCAATAGCACTGAGTAAAATATATACAAATTCATACTCATTTATTTCGTCGATTGCTAACACTTGACGAATATCAAAATTAATTTACGTATCTAGAGATTAAGGGTCACGAACTTAATATGTTATAAACGGAAAAGTTTGAGAAAAATTTAGACACCTAAACTTCCCAAAAACGGCAAAGTTTATCGTAGTATTATGTTTAGTGGTTTTTCTTGTTATATCATCACGTTTTGGGAATACTAGAAACTAGTCTATCCGATTAACCGTTTCGGGCTTTTTTGCTCTCGACTTGGTCTATCGGCAGATGTGCATAGGTAAGTAATTTGGAAGTCTGGAAACTATAAGCATTTAAACTTCGATTGTTGTGAATATAGCAATATTATTGGAGCTCACAGTGCTGTGGGAAGAAAACTTGGATCAAGCAGAAGACAGAAAGGTGCAAAGATACGAAGCTCTGAGTGGAGAGTGCGGAGAACAAGGATGGGAGACAGAATTTTACCATTTAGCAGTTCGATGCCGCAACTTTGTAGTCAGAAATGTCACTGATTTGTTCAGAAGAAGATTTGGATATAACAACAAAAAGATAAAATGGGCTTTTCCAGAAAAACTCTGTTCACCCTATCTTGAGGATATGGACTTACACGAAAAATATCAAGACCCCCTGGATGTCCAAAAACAGTGCTTCAACCCCCTGGATTTGTCCTATTTTCGCATTGAGACCCCTTGGACATTCACTTTTTTGTTCATTTTTACAGGTGAGACCCCCTGGAAATCCGCTTTTCAGCAAAGCATCACCCCTTGGACGTCCAAAATTTGTGACAGTAATACCCCCTGGACGTCCGATATCCTCAACATAGGGTGAACAGATTTTTTCTGGAAAACCCAATGCCTGGTAGCTAATCTTCAGGAAGCAGGAGAAAAAGCTTCGCTATTCATTTGGCTAAAACGTGATGACTCCAGAAACAATCAAATGTAGAGATTATAAAAATTCCAACCATAAAAATTCCAACCATAATGCAGTTGCAACCGAACTTCTAAATACAGACTGGAATGTCTTTTATACTTGTAACCATTCTAACAATGCCTGGTCGAAGCTAAAAACAATATTTACAACAACGTCAGACAATCATGCACCGTGGATTACTAAATGCGTGGGAGGAAAAAAAATGCCCGTGGCTTAATGATGGCATCAAGTCTGGGATGAACAATCAAGACAAACTCCATCGTAAATTTATGAAATCAAAAAGTACATCGGACTGGCAGAACTACGTCAAACAAACAAGCAAAGTTAACTGCAAAGTGAGAAAACAGAAAAGCCAATATCACCGCAACCTCATCGCGCAGAATTATATTGGCAAAGACTGACGTCAAAATTATTAATTTTTAGTCCTTTACTCAAACGAAAAATCAATCTCGTTACCAAGCGAGCAGCGCAAGCAATAAAAAAAAAAGCGAAGTGAAAAGACCCTGGGAACAAGGTTGACGAAAAACATTAATATATCGGTAGCAAAACTTCAAAACATAACAGACAGTACCATTTTTTTCATCTACTTAGTAAGGCCAATTCACTGGTGTAAAATATTTTCAAAACTCTAGAAACTTTTATTTTTTTGGCTATTCCAGGGGCTCCGTTTTGCAATCAGATAATTTTTAGAGTCAAAAAGAAACATCAAACGACCCGGAAAGGTTTTGGAGAGTCTTAAAAACTATTTTCCCTGTTAAAGTCAAAAGAGCAACATCTAAACCCATCCAAATAAACGGTAAACTTGAGAACAACTCAAGAAACATAGCATCTGCTTTCTGTAATAGTTTTAAAAATGCTGCAAAAATTGTAAAATCTAAATCCATGATGTTCCGTGATTTTATTTGGAGTTTACCATTTCAGTAAATTAATAAAAGTGAAAAAAACTTTTGATTTTGATGATAAGTGACCGAAGTCAACGAGGTATTTAAACCTTAAGAAACTTTCACGGAAAAAATCAGCTGGAATAGATAATCTTTCTCCAGGGATTCTGTAGGATGCTGCAATTGTCGTAACGATACCACTGTGTTATAAAACCTTGCTTTGAAAACTGGCATAGTCCCCATAGGCGAACGGGAGAAAAACAATCAGGGGGGAGGGGCTGAGTAAATTTGTGCTCGAAAAATGGAAATGTGCCCGAAAATCCAGCTTGAGTGTGAATTAAGTGTTAACAGCTTCCGCTGGGTGTACCCTTGGCCATAGGACTTATTTTAATGCGTTTGTTGTATTTTGCCTTTTAACATACATAAATTTACATTTTCACGGAGAAAAATATGAGTAGAAATACGTACAACTAAAGTCAATGACTTGCTCCTAGATTTTTCCAAGAGAAAGAGAGACTTCCATATTTTACATTAATACATTACAATTTTGACACTGATACTTTTGGATAAAGAATGATGAATTAAGTTAGGAGTAAGGTTTAATAAAACCAAAAGGTAAATGTGTGTGCCAGAAGATTTGATCTGGAATGGGATGACACTGGTGGTTAGAATCACCCGAAGGGCCACAATTGTTGGCCCTGAGGGGTAAGTAATGTTTACGTCTTAAAGGTCCTAGATTGCTGGAAAAAGTATTGTTTTTGATAAAGTTACATAATAGTAAAAGAAATTTTGTTGACACAAACAATTCTGGGAGGGGCATAAAAAAGGGCAGATTTATTAACTTTGGAAGCAATGTCTGCCACTGGTGCCTTTGTTTTGTGGTTGATATATAGGTTGAGAAAAATATCTTTTCATTTTAATGATACCAAATTTTGGAGAAAAATTTTCTGGGTATGAGATTGACCTTAAAATTTCGTGAAAAGGGCCAAAAAACGCAAAAAATTTCTGCCCATATAAAGTATATATCTTATTGGCCTTTTTTACGCCGGCCCTAAATGGCGTTAATTTTTGGGCACCACTTTCAACGCCGGTGTTATAAAGGCCAAAATAATGGATATTTTTAAAAAAAGTGGCGTTAATTTATAACCATGGTTTCTCTTTTAAACAATGTGAAGGCTTGTTTGTTTCAAAAAAAGAGAAACTTTATCAAAGAATTTGTCGATCTTTGATAATGATGCACGTTCAGTGATGTAAAACAAAGTAATACATTTTGTTATTGACAGATTTGAAATATTCTATTGAGGTAATAAAAACACTTGACTAAAAAGATGCAGACTTCTTTTCTTTCCCTTGGACATGTTTTTCGGGCAGTTTCTTGAGTAATATTCTACTTTTAACTAATTTCCCAGTTGTGTTAATTTTGCTGCCCTAAAACAAGGAGAATCTCTGCTCAAAAAAAAAATAGGCAAAGTTACCTCTGTCTTCTTCTTGGAGTCACATTAGACCAACAATTTCAGCTATCAGAGCATTTCAATTCAACTTTAAAAAAAAGCATCTGGAAGGCTCTATCTACTCTCCAGACTGAGAAACCAAAAATTTATACAGAGCAGCTTACCTGCCTGGAAAACAGAGCTAGCAGAATCATATCAGTAAGGCGAGAAAAAATGGTCGATATTGAAAATATACTGAAGCAAAGGCTGTGTCTTGAAGTATTCAAATCGTTGAAAAAGTTACTGCAAACATTTTCACGAATACTTTGAATTAATGGAAAACTAGACGAGGAACTGGAATAAACTGATACGATTGCCACCTGCAAAGCTTGAATGCTTTAAGAAAAGTTTTTTGTTTTCTGGTGCAAAAGCTTTTAATGAACTGCCAGACAAGGCTCGATCTGCAAAAAGCAAAGAAGATTTTTTAGTTTTTAGGATAAATAAATATTTATTACATTTGAGCTTTAATCTTTTATCTAAGTTTTCACAATTTAAGTTTCCAGTTTTTCACCTGAAGTTTAATTTATTATCTTGATTTTAGTCTTTTGTTTCAAATGCGGTTTTTCACAGTCTTAATTTCCAGTGCCTTAGTTTTTAGTTCCTGCGGATAATCAGGACCCATTAGAAAAAAATTATATTTTTTTTGAATGGTTTTCATCCAGTACAAATATTCGTTTATAATAATGATAATAATAATGACGAAAGCTGGTCGGAAAGATACTGACATCCTCAAGCAGCACTAATCAAAAAGAAGCCTCCACAGTGGAGGGGCCCCGCCATAGAAAAATTCAGTAGATGAGAAGGAGCCGAAACTGGCTGTTATGGTTCCTCCTAAAGGCTGATGTTGGATTAGATCCAGAAATATAGCTGCTATTTGGTAAGCAAACTTTGTTTATTTTTCTCACTCTAATTGGTTAGTAGTGCAAAACAAAGAGACGTGATTGGCTGTCTTTTCCTCTTGTTGCGATGATTCCATTGTTATGGTAGTAATAGCTGCTGCGCATGCTCCATATTTTACGATTTTGACATAATTGGTTTTGGAAGTATGTCAATAGACCAGGAGGAGAGCAAAAAGCCCGGAGCGGTATATTTAATAGACTATGCTCAGTCCAGCTCGCTTTTGAATGTCCTTGTTTACAGTATCACATACACTCTTCAACCTTTTTTTAGCTTTTTCTAAAAGTCTATTTCAAATAACGATTTTGACCAAAGTTAATGGGTATAATTGATGAATTGACAGTAAGCACTTAAATGATCCTAGATTGTTTGGCCATCAATACAGCAGATGAATGTTGTAACCCTGCTTTGGACTATTAAGTTGTTCATGAACTTCAAAGAAAATATTTTATTTTTTACTATCGAAAATGAAAAAGATGATTTATACAAAGGGAAGTAGTGAACATTAAAACACTCTTCAAATTTACCTTGACAAGGTATTTAAATTCACTATTCTAATTTTTAAAACTTGTCTATAACGTTTAGAACACGCACATAACTTTTTGAATCTGCGTATATCTGCTGACGTCATATGGTCCAAATTTTCCAAGATTTTATTTCCTCAGTAACACAGTGCTAATCTAGGAGGAGGCCACTCGTTAGGTTGTGGTTCACAGCTGACTTGCCCAATGTCAGCACGCATGGTCTGGCTCACAATTTCATTATCCGTGAAATAAGGCACTGGCGAGGAATCGAACCCCGTAATTAGATTTGGTATGAGAAGAAAGCTTGTTTTATGGTCTTTCAGAACTTTTATTGGTTAATTAGGACAATTCCAAAGCGTATGTAGAAGATATAATAAGCTTTCAAACTAAATCTGAACCTACTTATGCGTTTTTCACGCTGTAAGGGATAAAAGATTTAGAAATTATCATTACAAATGATATGCTCCATGTGGTGCCACACAAACTAAAAAATACATTTTCGTTTTTCTGAGATTTCTATAAATACGGTTAAAAAGGTGAGGTTAATCCTCGCTCCACTTCAAAAGAAGGTTTTAGGAGACACAGAACTTCTTGAAATGTCTAGAATGTCTTAAAGACGTCCTTTGAACTCAATGTCTTGAAAAGGTATTTTGAGCGCCTTAGAGGTATTTTGAGAGGTCTTTAGTACATCTGAATAGTATACCCTTCCTAAAAAATGTTAGAAGTCTTTTTTTATGTTCAGATACAGAAAGTCTATAAGGAGAGTTATAATTTGAAAGCTGAAACTGAATGTCTGGAAATGTGATATCAAGTTTGGATTCAGCTATGTCAGGACATCAACTAAATTTCCGACTAATTAATTCAAGCAGGAATATTCCTGGCTCAAATTATCCAATTTGTTTCTGATCGAATTTATATTGATGTAAGAAATTATTGGATGTTTAGGATACTTACAACAGATTTCATCTAATTTGATCGCATCACAATTTACTGATGTTCAATGGGTGATATTCTGAAGATATCCGTTCATGTTCTTAGACAGTTGTAGCTTTTTCCGTGAAAAACAACTTCGATCTATGTTGTTGCTGTTGATAATAATACGGTTAAGGTAGGTCGTAGAATTTAGGAGCTCCAAGTTCACTACTTATCACAGTCATCTCCAATGTGCTCACTACAGTTGCTTTCACCAGGAGGACAGAATGACACTCAGTAATAACAGTCAAGAAGAAAGTGGACAAAAAAATATTGAAAACGGACGATTCCAAAGGTTTCCTTGAACTTGTTTTCAAGAAGGCAGGACCTTTATTGGCAATGCTACAAAAAAAATAGAAGAGGCGGCTATGTCTATGTGTTAATACCGTGACGAAAAACTACAGACAGGATTTATTTACCCTTTGCCTACAGCAAGTAATAAAAGCCTTTATTGTTTTTCAGGTTTTCTTCGTGTTTTCATTCTTCTAGATACCTTTTAGACATTGGATCGAAAATGAAGTGACTCTTCCTTTTTTTAATACAATGCTTTTTAATTGTTTATTCATCTCTTCTCTTGTTTTATAGAAACAGCGTGAAAAACGTCCAAACACGGAAGAAATTTGTCCATATACGGTAATATACGGGACCGTATTCGGTAGATTTTTTGCTGCGAGGCATTGTTGGCTGTTACATACTTAAATGGAGACAGTGATATTGGATTCATGACAAACATCGTTGAATAACACTAATAAAGGCCTTCATTTGTTTTGCAGGTTTTCTTCGTGTTTTTATTCTTCTAGATACCTTTTTGACAATGGATCGAAAATGAAGTGACTCTTCCTTTTTTGTTAATGCAGTGCTTTTTAGTTGTTTATTCATTTATTCTCTTGTTTTATAAACACCTTGAAAATCGTCCAAATAGGGAAGAAATTAGTCGGAATCGTATCCGGTAGATTTTTTTGCTGCGAGGCATTGGTTGATATTGTTACATAATCAAGTGGAAACAGTGATATTGGATTCATGACAAACATCGTTGAATAATAACTAATTAACTGTTTGTCAACGTTTATTATTACCATCTAATCCCAGCCAGCACAAGGTTTAACATCGACGAAACGACATCTTGTGGTAACAGGAATATGCCCGTTTGCTCTTTCTTTAATTGATCCGGTATTCAATATAATGCATATATACATGTTATTATAATTATATAATCTTGTACTCGTAGCATTAGATATTCCTTTTATGAAACTCGATCTTTTCTAGATATACTCTACACCACCCCCCCCCCCCCCCAGCATTTCCTGCAAGCTTAAATTGTTTCTTGCTTCTAGCTGCTTCTGTGCCGGGAAGTCTCAAAATTTAGCGAATCTTTGGACAACTATCCTTCAAAATCCTGAATCCTGAGAATGCGTAAAAAATCAAACTCAAATCACTGCCTTCGTATGCTAAGCCAGTAAAAACTGTACTGTTCTGTTATGAAAATCGCAAAACCAAGTCTCGCGATATATATCTAGTTGTACTATAGAGTACCGAATAATCGTCCCCCGACTATCAATCTTTAAAATTTTTTCACCCCGCCCCCGATTTTATTCCGCATAAGAAATGAAAAAAATTCAGCATGAGATTTCAATTTATATCCATATGATTTTATATCATTAAAGAAAACATGTATATGACAGCATTCTTCCTTTATTACATTTGTACTAA
>JAUBWS010081287.1:0-12544 GCA_032270445.1 Darlingtonia californica
GGCTACTGATTCAAAAAGAACAAGCGACCAAAGGCTACTGATTCAAACATTTTATAACTGACGTGGATAACTTTCCCGTGGATTAAATTTTGACGTCTTCGCAGTTTTTTTCAGAAAGCCGCGAAAATAAATCCACGTAAGATACCTTTGAAATGAATAAATCAAAGTCAAGTCTTTTTTAAAACTGCTGGAACTATAAAATTAAAAAAGCTTATAACTTGCTAATTATCACATATCATTGGAAAATTCTTTTTGCTTTTGAAAGATACTGCGGAGTGGAAAATCAACCTACATGAAAATATTCCAAAATAAAAAAGAAGAAATGAACATTAAAGTTGAAAATGAAAAAATGACCTTTTTATCGAAGCAATTAAAATGCATAGTATTTCCATGATAGAAACCTAAATCGTTTGCGATTTCAAACATAAAAAATTAATTTCTAAATTACACTTAGTAGTTAATAGGGAGGTTATACGCAAAAAGATATCTACGACGTACCGGCAGCCGAACTAAGACACTGACCAATTGTGCTGCTGAAAGTTGCTTGAAATGCTAATTTCCAGAACGGCTG
Organism: Darlingtonia californica; assembly: GCA_032270445.1. Classification (NCBI taxonomy): domain Eukaryota; kingdom Viridiplantae; phylum Streptophyta; class Magnoliopsida; order Ericales; family Sarraceniaceae; genus Darlingtonia; species Darlingtonia californica. The sequence continues at coordinate 572 of JAUBWS010081287.1, forward strand.
TGCAACGTCGTACGTCGTAGATATTTTTTGCGTAACCTCCCTATTAAGGTATAAGCTTGTAGATTTCAGTTTAAGCAATATTGAAATAGACTTTAATTCCTTAACCCATAATGTAGTAAATTGTTGTTTAGTTTCACGAATAAGTCTTCAAATTCTTCTGCATTTCGAGCTTAATCATCATTCAGTGGAAAGTACAATAAACAGACTATGTGGCAGGACCGGAAATTATTTATGCTGACTGAAGGCATTTGGTACAGGATAAATTTTCCAAGCCATGAAAGTGAAATTTTAAAACGTTATTTTCAAAGTGTATATTTCAGTGAAAAAAATTTGTATCCTTTTAAAAAACCCAAAGATTTATCAATCCTATTGCAGGAAATACAAAGGGTCACACTGTACAAAACTCATATCTTAATTTGATTGAAAACGAGGCGAAACATGCTTAAATTAATCTTGAGAAAGGTGAATTTCCTCTAGAGGAATTTCTCGTGTGCTAGACAAACCTTATACAGTATACTCTAGTTAGTGCGACTTTCGCTGAGTGGGACGGATTTTCTCGGTCCCGTTACATTCCTAATTTCAGCAAAAAAAGAGATAAAAAAAAAAAAAAAATCATCGGTTAAAACCGGTTTCACTAGCGAACACTTCGCACGAAAAAATAAAAATTTCAATAGAAAGCAATAAAGAGTAATTAGTAAAAAAGATCACTAACCAATGAGGTTTCAATAAATTTATTGTTTTGTACGAAAAATTCGTAAGTGAAAAACCGGCTTAAGTAGGACCCCGAAAAAGTGGGACTTTTGCTAAGTAGGATGGATTTTCTTGGTCCCATGAACTGAAACTTGGTTTAGTCTTACTTCCAAAAAAGATTCGGTTAACTGGAACATTCGTTAAATGGGATGGATTTTTTTGGTCCCTTGAGAGTCCCACTTATGGAGAGTATACTGTACAAACCGACAAATATTGTATCCTGAAAAGGCGAAAAACATGGTACTTACTCAAATGAAAATTAGCTCCTAGTGAAACAAATTTGCCCAATAGAAAACGAATTTGTCCCCTTCGAGGTACCCATTACAGAACAAATCTAACGCCCGTTCGAAATATCGTTACCCGTTAGAGAACAAGTCTAACCCCCCGCTAAGGAGATTACAACCCGATCGGATGACAAACGCTAGTTTTGTACAGTGGCCCAAACCTGCAAACAAATCCATTTGCTTCTACAAATAACTTACAATGCAGTAAAACCTTTATAAAAAGCTCTCAATAAAAATTGATAAAAAACCTGATCCCTAACACTAAAACATATTCAATAAAATTTTTCAAATTTCATTAAATGGACGAAAACCGCTTACAAACAATATCTAATAAAGACTTTGCGCATATATTCCGTCCAAATAGAGCTATGAAGTAAGTAAAGTGCTCAGTAAGGTTTTAGTACCACGTTCAGACCACTTAAGATTTCCAAGGAACGTCTGTAAAATATGTTGGGAAGAATAAGTCCTCTAGAACTATTTGTCTCAGTTACTTTAAAAAAAATATTTGTGAAAAAGTTATTTTACAGACTCTTCTACGGGAAACTTTACTGGTCTGAGTTTGGCACTTAATTTATTTGTCCATAGGAATTTCTCTGTACCCCGGTTTCACGTGTACCATAATTCCGCAATTCAACACAAACTCAGCTCTAAATTTTCGTATTGCCAATTCAACTTCTTCCTTCATGTGCAAGGGAACCTAAGTAGGTATTTGAATAATCGAGTCAAACTGCTTGACTTATCGAGTCAAATAGAGGGGAGAGTAACCACCTGGTCTACAACGCCACATTTCTCCAACTGTTTTGTTTTCGTTAACTTTTGTTCACGTGATCCATATATGCCTGATGTAAACTCGTTACGAAATTATCGTCAGTCTAAAATCGAACAGGTTTTAGGTGAGAAAAGATATCGAGAGAAATAAAGCTTTTAAATGTCAAATATCAACTGCACAACTGCAATACGCCTTTCCATGAGTTTATGACTTGTGCCGCCTAGTTTAAGATAAATCATGATTTGAAAAAGAACTTCCAAATAACAATTATCTTATTTCGTTTGATAGTCGGTTTCCATAACTGATTGGGAACGAGACGGTTCAAGCTAAACTTAATTTCGTTAAGTTATATTTACATGGATTATAAACATTTGATATTTCTTATGTTTTTTAATCCCAGAAATCTGACAGGGTTGCTACAGAATTTTTGTGAATGATTTCCCTGACTTTTTTATGAAATATAGTATTTTTCCCCTGACCTTAGACCTGTCAACTATAGATATTTTCCCTGACCTATACCGAAAAGACAATTTTTCCCTGACCTTTTCCCTGTTTAAATTAACCCACCCTCTCTCCTCCCTCTTCCTCGGGAGGACCTCCTCTATATAATCGTTTGATAACATTTTTTAAACACTTGAAATATAGTTTAACTATGCATAAAGCTAACTAGGCTAATATAAAGCTTAAAACTGAAGAATTTCAGTTTCGGATTCAGATTCAGAAAATTTCCCTTTTTTAAATTCTTCCCTGACTTTTTTTCAAAATTCCCTGACATTCCCTGACTTTCCATGACTTTCCCTGACCAGTGTGAAAAAGACCCTTTTCTCCCTGACTTTCCAGGACTGTAGCAACCCTGTCTGAGCTCCTTGACTCCTTGCACTAGAAAGCGGTCCTCAGTTAGACAATAGACCGGAAATTATCCAGTCTGTAATACACGCAGGGCGCAACTTTAAGTAGAATTTCTTCGTTTTCAGTTTTTTTTTCTTTTATCGCATTTAAAGTTGTCCATTGCCAAAATCGATTCCCCGAAATTTAATATTTCTACACTCCTCGATAGCAAAAATAAAACTCGCGAAAATTTATATCCTTTAAGAAAGGATCAGAACGTGCTAATTTACCTGTAATACACGAACGAAGGCTTGTTGAAATTGCTCTTTCGTCAGCGGACATGTTTCGGTCGTCGGTTGTTCATTCGAAGATGTGAACTGTTTACTAGGTTGTAAAAAGGCAGCGGGTGACATCAATGAATTCAACATAGATATTGATGGAGCTTTAGGTAGGCTTTCTTCCTGCATGAAAGAAGTGAACAGTTTTATAAAGAAAAGTCTCATAACTATATCTGGTACAACAAGGCAACAAATGTCTCGATGTTACGTTTTTCATTAAAATGTTCTACAGTAAAGTGTGATTTTTGAGACATCCCAACATTAACATTTCCAATAAAGTTTCCTATAAAATTCAGTCAGTTCATAATTCAGTTGACTAACATGCTGACCACAGAATTGTCTTTTCAAATTTCCAGGGATTCCCAGGCCTTTTAGATATTGATAAAGCTTTGTGTAGGCTTTTTTCTTATATGAAATAAGCGGAAGGCTTTCTGACTTTCTGAATCATGCGTCTTCGATAATGAAGTTTTTTCACAACCTCGTGTAATGAATTCAATAGATTATTTGAAACAATATTGCTATGTTTTCTACTTGAGTTTCCCACAGCTAATCTCATGGTTCATCAACATTGATCAAGACAACACTTCTCGATGCTCTTGAGAAGGTAGTAACTCAATAAAATCAAGACGTCTTCAGTGAAAGAAAAAGTTAATTCATATTTACCTGTTCATTGACATCATCAGGAAATAACTGAAAAAAAGCAAAAAAGAAAAATTATGATCACCAGTAGAACAAGCGTCTCATTGATCAAAATCTCTGTAATTCTCATACAATAATTCGACTAGGCACTGAGCCACCATTTCGTAACTTTCTTAATTTGATTCTCTCCTAAATTATGAACGAGCTTCCAAAATCTGGTGTTTGGCGGAATGTGAAGGGCGGAAAATGAAACGCTATGTCCATAAGAATTTCTAATCTTTACAATGCAATGATCTTTCAATAAGTATTGATGAATTGGTTAAGGTATAGGTCCCAAGTCCAACGCTTTCGCGAGGCGTTTGGTAGTACAAATCGGCATTGAATGATCATTCCAAAAGACTCCCTGTATGTGTTTCTTGGAAACAGGATTTTCATTAATAACAATTCTGATATACAATTAAGGAGATTTTCCTGAGTTAATATGAATCCAAGTCCTATGTATACTTTAACTAAGAGAGCACTTACTTTTTTTGCAACTTTTCCTCCACTCGGTGATGATGAGCCAAAGTTTGCTGAAAATAGACACAAAGCAAGTATAGTCGTGGAATAAGTAAAAGTAAGTAAGTCGGTCGACTGTAGTCAAGGGCGATCCGAAGGCTCCCTTTTCGCTAGCTACTACTCCGAGGTGTAGGGGAGGGCGCCACTTCTCTCCCTGGATTACTCCACTTACCCTTGACTTACACCTTATATTGCCGAGTGTTTAGCAAGGAGGTATCAAGTATTATTTTGTTGAGTCTTTGGTACGACTCGACCTTAGATTGAACCCTGTACCAACGGTCGGTTTCATGGGATACACAAACCAAAATCCTAACTGTACTGTAAAATACCTTATTAGGAGTCTATATTATCATATATGGTAGTGATTAGTCTACATATGGCTGTATAAAGATCATAATCAGTACTGTGAAGTAGTTTAGCAAGAGGGAATATCAGTAACAGTATCAGCCGTGCAAACAGAATCTGTTATGGACCAGGGAAAGTGGTGTTGACGTTAACGCAGGCAATGACAGTTTAAGGGAGAGGTTGCAAGTTTCCTCCCCCCTCGCAGAGAACTTGATCCCAAAATCACCAGAATTAAAAAAAAAAAAAAAAATGAAATGTAAAAGAGAAAACTCTAATCAACTAATAAAAGCTAATCAATTTTTAATGTTAATCAATTTGAGGGTAGTTACACTCATCATCCAAATTATGCAGAATGAAAACGCTAACAAATTATCTTACTAACCTGCTAATGAAATTTTTTGATTGTTCAGCATTGTGGCACCACGGCCCTTTCCGCCACCACCGCTTTGGCTGCCAGCCGCCACAACACTTGGTGAAAGAAGACTAACTGGTCCTTTAGAAGGTACAGACAATGCCCCCGTCACAGCGATCCGTGCGCGCTTCCCATCGCTCTTCGGAGTAGTGTTCAAATCCAATGAGTCCGGGGGTTTCTCTGCGTGTCCCTCAATATTCCGTAAATTTGGATAACTTCTGACTTCTCTCATATAAACTTCTTTTTCTTGCACCTGTAAATCATTTGAGATCCTGTTCCGATTACGTATCAGCTCGGATTCCAGCTCTGCACAACCTATCACTTTGTGTGCCTTGGCGCCAAGTATATCTCCGGATACGGCAAGATCTCCTGCTTGTGAGGAGAAACGGTTAATATCAAAGTCCGTATTTTTTGCAATAGGTTCACTGGTAGATACTGTCCTCAGTCTGCTATTGGTGTTATCTTTGTTGGTGCCGTGAAGAATGCTCATTAGGAGATCTTGTTCATTTCGATGCATGTCGTTGAGCGCTTCTTGTTGTCGTTTCATTTCATCTTGCCGTTCTTGACGACGTACGGCTGACGGAGATCTTCGTGGTTGTTGCTGACGTTTCTGAAATAAAGCAATCAAGGAAAACTGTAATTAAATACACCAACAGGCATATCAAAAAGACAGAGATACCTCACGCGTGGTTTTATTCCGAAAATTTCCATAGTTTTGTCTAGGAATCTCTACAAGGAAATTATAGAAAACAATAAATAAGGCACACAAAACTACAAAATTGAATTCACGTGAAATTTGTAACCAGGCAAGGTATTCCGTTCAATTTGACGAATATAGAGACATCAGTCATGAAACCAAGTCTTGTTGTTCATAACGAAATAGGTGGAAAGATTTTCGTGGTTGTAGCTGACGTTTCTGATAAAAGGAATTCGAGAAAAGTTACTTCCGTATAATTCATGAAGAGTTAAATCAGCAAGGTAGTGATTACTTTGCGCGGATAAAATTTCACGTGAAATGGTGGAGCTTGACAGAGTTGTAAAGAAAAGAAGCTGGGTGAACGGAGCTGGACTTGGAAAACAAGAAAGTAAGTCATGTTACGAATCGAAATATTTACTCAAGAAGTGGAGTGTTTCATTTTATCCAAACGCGATAATAAATTTTCAATACATTTCTACCCATTGTTTTTTTAAGAACTGTCCATACAAAATATTTCTCTCGTATACTGTAGATTCGTTATATTTACGTTCGAAAATGATAATTGTGTTGGGTTGAAACTCCGTTTTACCGCTCGAAACTCTTCTTTCCTAGACCTCATCGGGAATTAAATTCGGAAATAGTGACCAAATTTTCTGCAAGTGACGACAATTTTTTCCAAAAAAAATTTCTTCTTTCAAATTATCTTTACCCAATATTTTTCATAACCAACTTGAATTAAAAACTTCATAATAACGCTTGGGGCTTTATTACATATCCTCTAACGTAAAAATAGCCTTTGGTTCAAGTATCTTTACCATTTTTGAAAATTTCGTTCTGGTAGATTTTACAATATGTATGCCTTTTCGTTTTTTAAAGTGCAAAATAACAAATACAAAGTGATTAAGCTGGAAAATTTGATCGAAATGTAGGTGTTCACGTCTGCATTTATTTTGAATTTAGTCGAGAAAAAGTGAATCATTAGAAAAATTCGCCGAAGAAGAGTAACTAATATTTCAATGTGAATAAAATTTTCCATAACTAAATCTTAACCAAACGAAATGTTCACCCGATTCTTTCCCCGATAAGGTATTGATTTAAAGAAATGATCTACCTTGTCTACCGGTGGTTTTGATTGGTTTGTTTCAATAGCCTTCTTATTCATGTTCTTGTTTGGATTTTGTTGAGGTTTCTTATTCTGCTGTTGCATCTGTTGTTGTTGTTTGGTTTGTGGGGAGGGGTTTCTTGCTTGATTCTGTCGATAAAAACAAACACTTTAATAAAGGTTCTGAAGGTAAAATCACTACAAATTCTTCGCTGACAAAATCACATAAAAAGTCTTGACTCGAGGCAGAAAAAAAGTAATGTTACGTCATTAAGCAGTTATTTGACGAGGTCGAATCCACTATGCAAAATATTTGGCGGAAAAAGTGAAAATGGACGAGGTGTAGCATAGTTCAATATCGCCGTTTAAGTCCAATAATTTGTATAGTGGGTGAGAACGAGTTCAAAGAACTGTTTAAATATACCACATTGCAGGAGTTTTCTTTTTTGGAAAATCATAAAATTGTAGACTACAGTATTAGACCAGGCATATTTTGAGGTAGGTACCACCTTCAATAGGAGAAATTTTGACTAATTCAGATGGCTAGGTACACCATTGGAGGTTACAAAAATCGGAGGTGGGTGATCTGAGGAGGTGGCATTGCCCTGCTGGGAGTCTTTTAGGGGGGTTAAATTTTTGTCAATGGTTTCCCCTTTGAGAGTGAATTTCAAAAGTTTGAATTTCAAAATTCTGATTGATCCAGTAGATAAAGCATGAAAAGTAAATGGGGTCATTTGCTAAATTTTGACAATTTGGTGCTGAGATATGAACATTTAAAAGCCGAAAATTGGGGGACCATTGACAAAATTTTAACCCCCCTAAAAGAGCCCCAGCAGGGCAATGCCAACTCCTCAGATCACCCACCTTCGATTTTTGTAATCTCCAATGGTGTACCTAACCACCTGAGTTAGTCAGAGTTTCTCCTATTGAGGGTGGTACCTACCTCAAAATATGCCTGGTCTATATTTAAAACCACATTCTCGAAGGGAATGTTCTCCTACAGCACAATCAATCAGTGACGTCAAAAAAGAAGACGTTGCAATGATAACTTATCCAATATCATAACCTTTTCATTAGCGTAAAAAATGTAAGCGTTCTGATTGGCTAATCAGCCGTGCATATATCTCATATTTTACTCAAAGAGTGCAATAAGTGAAAAGTGCAATATGAGATTGGTGCGGTACGCAATGCAATGGTCGCGTTCGAAACATATTTCGAACGTTGTATAAACAAAACAAACTTATCACTGAAAGAGTCACTTTTGTTGATTAATAACATAAATATTTATTTTTTAACCAGTATCAGTGTCCTTTACTTTTATGCCCTTGGTTTTAGTGCGTACGTTTGTATTTCTAGTTTCCTTTGATCTTTCTTTCTATTTCGATACTTTCGATTTTTTTTTTTGCGTCTTTTTGTTTTTCATAAATTTTTACTATTAGCCTCCGATACAAATATTTATACCATATTTTACTATTTATTCACAATTTAATATAATTTATATATAGGGAGAAGAACCATTATATTATGGAACCCATTTGTACACGTTAAAAAAAAAAGAATAACTTTTGTCGTTTATCATTACGTTGATGTATACATTCACCAGTTTAAAAATTTGCACAAGATAAAATCAAACAGTGCTAGTTTTAGAAAATATTGTTGCTCATATTGTTTCATTTAATTTTATTTTATTGTATCTTAAATAATCATTTAGGAAAGTCATGAAAACTCTTCAATGATAGTTCCCGTAAATGATTTTTCACGCTAATGATAAACCAGTTATCGTACAAAGCCTCGTGCAATATGGCATATTGCACTCGGCACTGTACGATAACTAGTACAAACTGTCCAATATCAAAAATATATAGCTAGCTATTAACCCGCGGTCTAATAAAAAACTATATTAGATTGGAACCACTGTGACCCATGGACTAGAGATGGAGCGGCATACATACCTGCTGCAAAATCGCCCATAAGAAATAGAGTTGAGTGTGACCCTGACACAGAATGCCTTTAAAATTTTATGGCTGGAGGCAATCAAAATCTCAAAGAGAAATGCAAAATCATGGGTCACGGGAAAAAAATACATCGCGTGCGGCCATCGCACGTTTGAAATTAAACAATCACTTTTTATAGGTGTGGCAAGCCATAACAATGTCATACTTAAAAGAACAGCTTTTGTCCACTAATAGCACACCTTTTTGCAATAATGCAAATACCTTTCTACCGATGTTTTCGGCCGTGGGTATCCATCAATAAACACCTTCCCTAAATCTTCTAAAGTTATCCAAATGAAAAAAAATTGTTTTATTTTCCATATTAAATATCAATTCATATACCTTAGTCATGAATTCTTCTTGCGCTTTGTTGAAGAGTCCCACAATGCCTTTCGCTTCAGCAGCCTGTAATAAAAAGAAAAGAAAAGAATTGGGAGTGAATATTTGCGACCACAGTCTACCAACAAGCGTACGTGTGCGTGCGGAAGGAGAATGCATCAAAGACTTGAGTACTTATGCAGTCTATAACTATCTTTCTCTTGATTTCCTACTACCTTTCTATTTTTTTTGCCGTAAAAATCCTTGAAAGCGATTAATATTAACAACAAGTTATAAACTTTCAGAAAGGTTTTCACCTATGATCACAGGATCTCAAGGGAGAGCGAATCCACCCCGGATTCCAAACGGTTTTTAAAAATTTGTGAAAAATTGAGGGGCTGTTACTCTTTAAGACTTTCCAATGATCGATAAATCACCTCCCTCAACAAATGGTAACAACTTTTCGACTTATTTTCAAAAACGCTGCAATAGAAAAACTGAAAGCACACATGATTCAAGACAATAGAATTATACCTTTTTCTCCTTTTCTAACCTCTGTTTGTCTAACTTCTTTTGTGTTTCCATCATGAGAGCAATTTTCAATTTAGTCTCGTCTTTACAAAGCATTGAAAGCCTTAAAAGAAATCACAGACGACAATCTGTTAGACTCCCCTTACAACATCTCACCTAAGTGTATGGTAAATTAATTTAAAAGGAGGAACTTTTGGCAGGATGTTATAAGTTTCGCAAGATCCAGCCCGACCACGAAATTTACCGTATTCGGAGAAACTCGTGCGGATTTAATTTGGCATAGGGAAAAAAATTAATGTTAGCGCGGACTTAGTTTAGCGATTTGAAGCTTCTGTCCCAATTCCAACAAATTTTCTCTGGATAAAGCAATAAACTTTCAGGGCCGGACAGAGTTAGGATCGTCGATTTCAACAAAATACAAGAAAAATGTCATTTAAAGATGAAACCAGTAAATTTTAGCCAGTTTACAACAATTTGATTGCGAAAGGATAAGTTTAAGATATTTTGCAATGATAAACTTTCGCGGATGACTTATTTTGAAAATTTTCGCTGAACCGCAAAAACTTTGTTTTCTTCCCGCGAAGCTTTCTTCATTTAGAGTACATGGCAACAGTGTTAGAATAACAAAGATCGTACCCCTCAAAAAACCTGCATAGAATTTAAGACACAAATTTTATACAATACAGTCAACTAATTATTAATATTTTAATAATCTTTATTATCAACCTTGGATGCTCAACTACTTTATTTACAATTATTTACTCCATTTTCGCAGAATGTGGCCAAATTGACCTTATGTCGTGTGGATTAACTTGTGCAGATGATTGCAAATCCTCCTCTATTTTCCTTGTTTTTCTATTTTGCACAAATCCTAAGGAAATTTAAAGATTTTGTGTGGATTTAATTTTCGCAGAAAGCTTGCAAAATCGACGAAAACTAATCCACATATAGTAACCTCTTCAGTTCAGTTTTAAATGTTATCAGGTTCATGGCCTTTATGGAAACATCTACAGTGAACTTTACAGAATTAACAGCTGAATTCACCACCGGAAGTCTTGTGAAGGTGTCAAATTCAGGACCTTTGATTTGATTTTCAAGCTGAGCGGCTTAACTAAATTTGGCCACATATCTGTTCTTTTAAAGTAACTTATAATACAAAGTAAGTTTCATCATGCATCAAGGGTTTTGCACGGATATAAAAAAAAGATTGAACCCTCAAACATCCAACTCCTATTTTTCTGAATTGTTATTGAATAACCCAGCAGATGAATGATTCAATTATTCACCAAGAATAGTCTCTTCAGTTCTTCATGAAATGTTATCAATGAGGATCCTGCCTTCCTGGAAACACCTCAGTATACTATCAATAAGAATTAACTGTGATTTGTAAATTCACTACCGAAAGCCTCGCAAGGGAGTCGAATTTTAGACTCGGGTCTACAGTACTCGTCTAGCGCCTTAACAAGTCGGCAAAGGCTCCAAGCTAAACAGACAAAATTTCACAGTTAAAGGATTTTGCCAAGGAAACGCAACAAGCGGTTGGTGTGAAATTTACATGCAGTAGTATAAAGTGTAAAGAAAATCCATAATCAATGCAACTACTCACTTGATCAGTAATTTGCCAAACCTCTCACATTCTTTTGCGTCAAAAAACCATATACCAATAATCTCATCTAGGGAACAAAATTATTGAGAATACTATGCCTATTCTTTAAATTTCATATCAATAAGGTCATCATTTTTAGATGGAAACATTATGCTGGAGATTAAAAAAGGCTCCATCATCAGGCTCCATTTTGGAGCAAAAATAAGACATTGAAGTATGAGAAAAATATATACTATCCTTATCAGTAAAACCATGTTTGCCTAATTATTTGCCATTTTTTCGACCCGAGTCCCAATTTTGTGAAATTTGATATCAAAATTATGCGAATTAAATTGTATCTACAGAATTTTCGTCAATTTAGTAACATTTCGTTAATTTCAAAACTTTTTGTCACCCAGGGTTTAAATTATTAGGGTTGACAAGTTAAAGAAAGAAAAACTTACTATTTCTTAATTTACAAAGGAGAAATGGTTGCTGTATCCTAATTTCCATCTCTGCTGTTAAAATCAATTTGGTATTTTCTTTGCTCAAACGGTTCATGATAAATATGACAACAAAAGGTGCCACATTTCTTGAATACAGGAATAAGGATCCTTCCACTTCAGTCTTTTCCTGAAAACAATTTCAATTGTGAATGATATACAGTAACTTAAACTGTAGGAAGGAGAGTGCAATTTCAAATCTAGGTACATTTCATTGACATTGGTTCAAATCTAATACTAACAGCCTGGATTGATGCTTGTAAGAGTGGTGCATTGAGCATTCACAGGACTTAAAGTGATATTGACTTACCTTATTAAGG
>JAUBWS010081298.1:0-10357 GCA_032270445.1 Darlingtonia californica
GTAACATTTTCTAGGCTAATGAGTGGGGGAATAAAATTGGCAAAAGGCACATTCAAACTCATTTTAAAATTCAAAAGGTTTTATGACAAATTCAATAGCAATTAAGTCGTTAAAATTCTTCCTTAGGCGATCATTAAGGTTTTACGACTACATTCCAAACAATTTTTAGCAATATCTTAAGAGAACATTTTAATTTAAGGATAAAAATTATTTCAGTGAAAAGAGCTCAAATTCTCTTTCTCCTGATATAAAAATCGCTAAAACTTTACAAACATATTTCTAAAAAATCCCATTTATATTTCTTGCACAAATCATTTTGATACACCCGGTATAAGCTACAGTGTATTCGGAAAAAAACGAATGATAAAAGTTACACAAATCTACATGTCTCAAAAGCAATTTCATGACTTTAGCGATTGCATATAGCATTTGAAACTTTTGTAGAAAAGATTCTCAATTATCCATTGGCCCTTTGAAAAGCAAAAAAACACTTGAGTTTCTGGATCAAGATAGTCACATAATTTTCGTTGTAAATTAACAGTGTTTCGTTTTTTCCGCATAACCTGTATCAATCTGTGGAGCGTTGGTATAACCATAACATTGTTGTTTTTTCAATGATTTTCTTTGGTTTTGCAGTATTGAGCTGATACCTATGGTGACTTTGTTTTCTCTATATAAAACTTGACCAAAGCTTCTAAATGGTTTTATTAACCATTTCACTTGAATTTTTTAGTTAGATAACCGTTCTTTTTTTCCTGGCTTACTTACGAAGAAATTTTATTTCCGCATCTTACGCAAATTTTGTCGACGCTTGACAAATAACGGCGTCATCAGAATGTGGAATTGATGATTTTTCTATTTTTTAATCAGTTAAGTTTCAACACTTTTGAGAAAACAAACGGTTCATAAGATTTCGCGGTCAGTGAGCAGGATCGCTCTAGTTACATAAAAAGCTTGACGAAAAATTGGACTTTTTGCCAAAGATCCTTATTTTGGAGATTAGTATGGAAGTAAGTAGGAAAGGCGAAGTAGGCCTATTGTTTGTAGAAACCCGTCAACGAGGGATTTAATCGCCTTTGAATACGGAGATCAGTACTGAGGTGGGCTGCCACAATAACCATCAGTTTCCATTCGCACTTACCACACAGATCAGATTACCTTCACCATGCTACTCATGCGCTAAGGAACCTTAACATGATAAGGTGAGCGCTCTACCAACTGAACTACCAATTTAACAATTTCATTTGATTTCACTTTCCTCTAGATAAACTATAATTCTGTGGTGAATATCCTGTCAAACTTGTCTACATATTTAAGACTCCAGTCGATTCGGTATCTAAATATCCTTACAAGAAGCAATATCCTAAGATCAACATCACTTTATGTCAATAGTAACTACTGATTGACCTTTCTTCAAGATACCAAGACACACCTACTGGCGTTCTAAAAACGAGATAAAATGACTAAAATCAGATTCTACACACAAAACTTTTTCCCAAGAACTACCTACCTACACTAAATGCGGGAATCCATTAGAGATCACAATCATTTATTAAAAATGGTAAAATGTTGTTCAGACAATTGTTTTTGGTCCACGAAATTGGTAAGTATGTATCTCCATTGAAAATATTAAGTAAAGGTTTATGAAATCATCACGATGGGTGTCCAATTAAAAACATTTACCAGTTAAAATGTGAACATAAGTTTATATAAAAAAGAAGACAATAGGTTATTACGCATGTAATTAATTGAGTTTGCTTTCTGGCCAGAGCCGTTACTGAAATAATGTATAGATTCATATTGGGGAGAGCTCAAAAGTATATGTACCAAGCCGTAATTAATATATTTAGATAAAAAGAAGAAGTCCTTTCAAAGTCTTTACAGATCGACTAATTCAACCTGTTATCTTTGTAAAAGAAGATGAAATAAGCTTTCTTTTGTTATAACAATCAACAAGTTCAACTCATATTAAAATTCAAGTCAAAATTTTAAGAAATGTTTTAAGAGATTCTTTTGCAACTTTGATAAGCATTTTGAATAAAATCGACCCCAACCACAACGCTTAATGATCGTAATAAACTTTAATGCTGATAGTAGGAATAATGTACTATCCATTTGTTTATGTTTAAAACCCCGTTCAAACGACTTTAAAGTTCATAACAACGACATAAACAATTCAAAACAATTTTGGCAATTATGAGTTTGTTTACGTTGAACATGAACACTTTCTTCGTAAATTATTTTAATGATGCCAATGTCTTCAAAAACAGATTAGATGCTTCATACACTTGGACCTAGGGCTAAATTATAAAAAATGCTGTCCATGATGACGCAGGAACATTAACTCTTAGTGGTGTTTTTCGATCGGGATGGACTGTCCTATTAAAGACAGGCCACCGATAGCTTTGGTTGGGCAGATTGACTTCGGCAGAAAAGAATGATTTTACGCTAATGCTATAAACAGTCTCAAATATTAGGGTCGCCTGTTCTACGTAAAGGCTGGCTCGTATGCCATCGATACCATCATTTAAATATTAAACACCAAACCTCAAAAAAATCTAAAAGAAGAAGAACACTGGGGTAAAACATGTTGGAAGCCTTAGCATTAGACTAAACTTGTTTGAGGGAAATATCACTTGCAATAAATGATTAAGAATATTAGGCGGAACATGAAACATTGAGTATTAATACGCAGGGGCGGATAGAGACCATGTGAAAGTTTTTATATTACACAGTTAAGTAGTCTAAAATTACCAAAATTGGGAAAATTTTATAGACATTTCAGGAAGAATCGGGAAAATTTAATCAGAAAATCGGAAAAATTCGAGATATTCACATGGTGGTTTGAAGAGTCTGTATCCGCCCCTGATACGCATAAGAAATTCAAGATTAAAATTAACCACTAATTAAGTACGAGACGATATTACTGGAAGGTCGCAAAATTGCTAAATAGTGACTTAAACGTAATTATCTAGTGTCATTGGGTGAAATATAATGACATTTCAACGCGAATCTTCCATCTTTTTGGTATTTTTTCAGGCCGGTCTACCAAACAATGCCTCTTTATAAATTTTTGAGAGATTGATTTCAACTATTCCTGACAATTGTCTTGTTCATTTCCTTTTCAGATTGCCTAATAAACATTTGTATCTTTTATAAATTTTAAGGAATGGAAAATTTAAATTGAGTTCAACTACTAACAACTATTTTACAGTACTTCATGTTTTCTAGATCTCCTACCAACCAATGCACCTTTATCAACAGCATCATGAAGGATGAGAAGAAAGATCATACAACATTGATTGATGGTATTGTTGGTGCAATGACATGCACACTTGTGTTGATGGCGGTTATCTTTTTAGTATTGTTTGTTACGATCGACGAAAAGATAACATAAGTAAATCGGAGCTAAAAACAATTGAGATGGACAAGTAATTCATCAGTGAGGTTAAACAAACAAAGATCTACGAAGTACCAACAGTAGAACTAAGACGCTGATCGATTGTGCTGCTGAAAATTACTTGGCATGCTAATTTCGAGAACGGCTACACAACGTTATACATCGTAGATTTTGATTTGCATCCAAACATTTACACTTGGCTATTCTGGTAGAGGAAATTCGACAAAGGTGTCTGTGCGGCGTGGTATAAATTAATTACAGGACATTGAAGGATGCAGTAAGAGACTCTTATTATTTCTTGAAACGAAAAAGTAGTTCATTCGTATATCCATTCCTTAATGGGACATTACAGGATCCACTAACACTCTTACAGCTTGTCGAAATTGACAAGTGCTGCATTGATGGATCCGGGGTTTAGCTTGATATGAATTATCCAGTGGACAAATGGTACATTGATTGGTCCTAGTTGTCGGAAACTCGAAGGATTTAGTTATACACTCCTGTAGATATTTTCGTTTATCACCAGGTTTTTGACTTAATTCAAGCAGTTGAATATAAAGGTAATTCGGAGAACAAGAAGAAAGAAAAAAGATGGTAGACTTCTCCTGTCTGTGCGTCCACTTAAGGATAATTTACTGATTCTACTGAACTTCGTTATATTGAATTTACAAATTCTTTTTTTCAAGGTGCTACCTCATCCAGCTAGCAGGCTATTAAAAAAAATTGTTGAGAGATCAAAAGAAGCATTTCTAGTGTCACAAAAATTCCGTCTCTTTGCATCAACATAAATCTAAAATGGCTTTTTTCTTCACTGTAAGCAAGACCTAAATCATGAGATGACACTGATCAAAAACTCAGTTACTTTAATTTTTTTTTGCCAGAGCTTTTCGATTTTCATATACCTTATCGGCCCTTTTTACGCCGGTCCTTTTTACGCTGGCCTTTAATCCGCCACTCCCGAAATTCGGGATAACACCATTTAGGGCCGCGTCTTACGCCAGTTGCAGAATTACATGGACAAATGGATCATTTTTCAGAATATTTTTACAATCTGTCAATAATGTATCACTTTGCTTTCATCACTGAACGTGCATCATTATCAAAGATCGACAATTTCATTGATAAAGGTTTTTTTCAGAAAAATCATGTTTCAAAATTAACGCCACCTTTTTAAAAAATATCCATTGTTTTGGCTTTTTTAACACACGCCCTTTTTACACTACTTTTTACCCTTTTTAGAATTAACACCATTTAGGGCCGGCGTAGAAAGGGCCTACAAGGTATAGTAAATCAAGTCAATTTTTTGATCACGGCGAGCCTTGACCATAGAAAACACCATGTTTATAAGCCAAAATTGTGCATACTCTTTCGCTGAGGGAAATCTGATCATATGTCTAGTCTGATTGTTTGTGGATATAGCTGTGATAACTAATCATGGTTCTTTATAAATTTTCTAACTTCTTTTTACTGTAGAAAAGCTTTATGTAATATTTAAATAAATAAATTACATGATATCTTCCCTTAAATTGATGGATTTTGTGTTACTTTGTGTTAAAGTGCATCCTATGGTGAGTAGAACAATAAGCGCAGAACAAAACTAAAAGATACACGCAGTTTAAACAGTCTTCCATGGTTTTGTTTTTTCTTTTTGAAGTGAAAAAAAGGTTTGAACGTTCATAATGATTTAGAGCTACTGAACAATATTTAAACGTAAAAGCAAATTTAAGCAACTATTTTATTAAAATAAATCGAGATATAACATTATCAATGGTTGATGTGTCTGGAATCAGGATGTGAACGTTCGTTTATACTTTGAATTAAATTAAAGGACTCAAACAGCTAAAAAAACACCAGTTTTATGCATTTTTATTAACTTTTTTCAGCTTTTTCGGTTTGTTTTTTTTCAAGTTGTGAAGATAACAAACAGGTAATTATATATTTGAAATCAGGTAATATTTAAGATTTTGTTATTTAATATGAAACTCTTAAAGGCCCTCTTAGACGTTAAACTGTTCGCTAAACTATTCCTGAAAAAGAAACAGAAAATTACTCTAATAATTTAGTTTATGTTCAAATACACTGATGAACTAATCAGTTCATTATTTCGATAATTATGGGTAGGTTCATTCATTCATCGCACGTGTTCGATAAAAATGTCTCTTTTAATGTCGGCATCCTTTAAACTTTGCTAAATTATTCGGAATAAAATCTGAACGATTTTATTTTATTCGAAGCTAAATTAAACTATTTTTTTGCTTCTTTTAATAATTTTTGAATAGTTTACGAAACAATACACGCTAAACTATTTCGCAAAGTATTCTATTTTAAGTAACTTTTTGGAATAGTTTTCCAAATAATTCATCGTCTAACAGGGCCTTAAGGGATAAAATTGTTTTCTGTTTTTTTTCTTTACGCTCAAATCTAAATAATTATTTTCAGCGTGAAAATTTTCAACTTTCGATTAGTTTTCCCAGGAGGTCTCATCAGCTAATTAATGTAAATTTTATCATAAGTTATTAGCTTTTATAGATTCAGGTATTTACTATATTGTTAGAATGCTTCTTTTGTTTTCATTTTTATATAACAGAGATATATCTAGACCAGTCCGTTTGTCACTTGTCACTCACTGGAAAGGTTATTAACACTCTCACTGCCAACTACGAGTATACTCGTAGTTTGAGGGTCAAAATACTAAATCATTTTTTGGCATAGACGAAAAATTTGCCGTGGATTTGTATACTCATACATATGTATGTCAATTTTAGAGCAATGTTAGCCAAGTAACAGTCGTTGAAACTTTGAATTTTCAAAATGTACTTTTTGTCACTTTTGAAAACAGCGTGGCAGTGAACGTATTAACCAGGAATGATGAAAACTTGGAAAATGCTGAAAACAAGCCAGATCGACCCACAGTCGTATTGTAGCTGTGACGGAAAACACCCAAATATGGCCTTGCCAAATTTTTATGGCAACTTTTCTTATGTTTTATGCAATTTTTAGCATCTATCAACCGGCCGTTGGTATAGTGGTTAAAAAACTCGAATAATGCGGAATAGGACCTTTCTAATACTCTTCGACCACATACGGAAAATTGTTTTTTGTCTGCCTAATTTGAAGAACGTTCAATGATATAGTACTTATGTATCTGTTTTGGTTTATTTATAAAGAAAAACATAGATAAAAAAAACTAGTCAAAGTTTCGAAATTATGCACGAACAAGTCATAACAATGGTATCTGAAATATTTAAGAAAAATTTCTGTTGCTGCTTAATCTTTTCCAATAAAGTTGTTTTCAACTGGAATGCGTTTTACATGTTTTTAATTAAAATAATTTTCCTGCAAATGTTTAATTATAACTTTGGATTACTGTACTGTAAACAAAGATTTTGGTTTTTCAAAAACAAATTAAATTTTCGCTGGGTTTTATAGAATAAGTTTTATGACCGGGGGCTCGATATTTTATTATAGGGTGGAGCTAGTGTAATGGAAGTTAATATGGTAGAAGAAAATTTTGATGAAATATTTAAGTTTTTTGACATTATTGTTCAAAAACTTTCCAAAAAATTCAGAGGAAGTAAATGTTACAACAAAATGTTAGATCACTGTTGAAGACACAAAAAATAATTTTAAATCTCAGATTTCAGATTCTGCCATGTAATACCTTAGCATTTTAATTATTTTCTTGTTTTTGACAAATCTTTGGAATCACTTTGCAGTCATCTATATCTTCATTCCAAGTTTGAAGTTAATAGCTAAGTTGTTGAAAAGTTGAAGAGGGGAGCTTGAATAAATGTTTGGCTCATAAAATATGAAATGAAATGACCAGAAATCAAACGATTTAAAAAGTTTATTATTTCATTATTTTCATACCACCATAGTTAAAGTGCTTAACAGTGCTTAACGTTCTAACAGCGGAAAAACCTATATATTTTTCACTCTTCAGGTTTGGGATAAAACATAAGACATATTATTTAGCTGCACACCCCATGTTGAGGCTTCGCTCATGTCGTGTTCCCATTCTTTCTCCGGAGATTCCGAACTCGTGCGTATTTTTCTGCAGTTGCTATAGGTCTTGCCACCGTTTTTGTGGTCTTCCTATTCCTCTCTTGGTTATGAAATCCTCTTTCATCATCCTTTTTACCATGCTTCTATTTGGGAGTCGACATATGTGCGCTGAGAGTTCCTTTGTATTTTAAGACATTTTCACGGAGTCAATTTGAAAGTATAGCATTCGTTAAGGTGTTCTTAGATACAATTTGCATATCTTGAAATTCTCAATGATATTTTGATTTCTGCTCTTTAAGTTGAATTACGCTTAACAGCGTACGAAAGAAACATACGCATCCAATCACTGTCAAAAAGTATTTCGAGGAATTCCACGAAATGATGTACAGCGCACAGTCATAACAGTATCATTGTAACTGAGACAATGATGGTATCTTTCTACTTTCTCTTTCGTTATAATGATAATGTATCTTTTTTTGACAGTATAAGATTATAAGAAATTTGAATCTAGTCGTGCCGATACGATTATCATTAACAATCTAGGTCCAAAATGTTACCCTTTTGCATAAAATGTCACTAGTAAACACAGCGCTGAATCATTTCCAAGCTGTGCATAACTTTTTAAACCTGTATTTCAAGGAACTCTATCAATAAATTTTTTATTCATTGATTCATTGTTAACCGTTTAATGATTCAGGGTTTAATTTTTCATACTTTATTTACGAAAATTTAAAAATTGTGGTTTAACTTAAAACATGAACATTAAAAAATAGTATTATGCCAGATGGCAACAAACTGAATTTTACAAAAATAATTGAAAACTTCCGAGATCATTATACTAGAGGCTTAAAATGGGCTTTTCCAGAAAAAAAACTGTATACCCTATGTTGAGGATATCGGACGTCCTGGGGGTCTCACTGTCACAAATTGTGGACGTCCAGGGGGTGATGCTTTGCTGAAAAGCGGATTTCTAAGGGGTCTCACCTGTAAAAATTGACAAAAAACTGGAGATTCAATAGGTCTCAATGCGAAAATAGGACAAATCCAGGGGGTTGAAGTACTATTTTTGGACATCCAGGAGGTCTTGATATTTTTCGTGTAAGTCCATATCCTCAACTTAGGGTGAACAGATTTTTTCTGGAAAAGCCCAATGTTTAGGAATGATAAATAGTTTGAGACGAATGGGCTCTTTTTGGCTTTTTTTACATCTGTGTAGATAGTCACCAAAGATGTGATAAAAAATTAAAAAAAGGAAAAGTATAAGTTTTATTTCTGCAAAATACAAATTTCGGTGTATAAAAGGTAGGTGTGTGGAGGCCCTTTCAAAAATTCGGATATGAAACGGACATAAAGACCAAAAATAAATTTTTCTCATCTTGCAAAACTTTTGTCAAGGGTATTATAAAAACTTTGAAAGCCAGGTACATATTTTTCAATCTATCTTTATCTAAACTTTGGTTTTTCTGAATTTTCTTTGAACTTTAATTTCTTTCTCATTTGGCATTAAAATGGTCCCTTCCCTACTTTGGTTTTGACTTGATGTTAAGAAATCATGAAGTTTTAAGCATTTTGTCTAGAAAAAACCAGTCATACCTTTCGAATAAAGACGACTTCTTTACAAAATTTAAAAATTTTTAATACTCAACTAGAACGTCGAAGTTCAAAAGCTAATTGCCGAAGATTTGGGTTACTGAAGTGACTTCTTTGAGCGCAATCGGAATGAAATTTGTGACGATCTATGGGAAAAGGGGGAATGGTCATTTTTACCGCGATCATACTCCACCCACTTGCAAAATCATGAAAAAACGTATGTGGAGGAGGTCATTTATATTTAAACCACACTCAATTTGTGTGTCATTTATATAGAAAAGCACTCCACCACAAACGTTCTTTCATGATTTTGAGAGGCAAACAAGTGAATTATGGATAGCTTTATGCCCCCTTTTCCAGTAGACCGTCCCATTTATAGTTGCTAGCTAAACAATGTGTTGTCCCAGAGTACATAAAATGTTGATGAAAATAAATTGAAAAATATGTCACTGGCTCTCAAACTTAATGCATAGTCTCATTGGAGACCTTTGTGCAAATTCCAGGCTTTGCCTCAATGAATTTACAAATGCAACTACTGCACACCTTAAAAATTTAAACCCCCTGAAAAAAAAATCAAAGTTTTCTTTCCAGATTCTAAATTATCGTTTTAACACATTAGATTGAAAACTGTCATTGATATCCTTCAGTAAACTGGGAAATCAATTTATGCACAAGGGGTTTTCGAATAAACTGCTGCTTGCAAGGGAATAAACAATAAGAAAAAACTTCGTTCAAGTGAAAGCATAAAAAAATTGTTTTCGTTTTATCGGAAGGAAGTACGAGAAAGTCGTCGTAGTGGGAATTTCGTATTTCACAATCTTCGTTGTTTACCGAACTTGTCTGTTTTATTAACCGAACATTAAAACTGTGAATACACAGGGTGTGGTGTTGAATGATGACGAAATTGAAAAATCAAGGGGAGGGTCTTAATTAAAAAAATTGTAATGAAGAAGGAGGTTGAAAAACATAAACAAGCTGTGAGGGTCTTTGTTTCATTTTCTCCAGTATTTTAAAGTGTTTTACGTTGGGAGCTTACAGAGAATATTCATACTACGTAGATTGAAGTTTGTTTATCAAATTTCTTCCTTTCTGCTATACTTTCTTGTAAAAATTATTCTTTTAATAAAGTCTATTCCATACTGTTGACAATAAAATCATTTTGCTCATATTAAATATTAATTTATAATATTATATAACTTTCTGATAAAGATGAACTCTAATTACAAAAACATTAAAATATTTCATTTAAAATAATAACATATTTAGTTAAACTCGTGGGATGATAATATTACACCATATTTCATGAAAAGAACATAAATAGATTTGTTTTTATTTTTGAATACGTAAAACAATACCATTGGC
>JAUBWS010081298.1:10457-21588 GCA_032270445.1 Darlingtonia californica
AAGCTTTGTATATCACAATAAACTCAACAACTTACTTCTTATAGGTGTCATGAAGTACACCCGCGCTCTGATATAAGCTATACAGGGTGTCCCACAAAAAAAGGGAATCCAAATAATCATTTTATATTATTGGTAGAAGGAGTCAGTATGGAAAAAAAACTCTGCAAAAGTAACTTCAACTTGATATCTTTCAACTTCAATCAAAATTTAAAAAGAAAACTTTATTGGTTCTTGGGTAATGAAATTTTTTGTTTTTAGATAGTCAACAGAGTTAAATTGACTTTGATAACCCCAGGCAATTTCTTCGTGTACTGATTTGAGGGTCAACTTGCAAAGCCTGTTAAATATCTTGAATATTTCTTTGCGTATTCAAGCAGTAAACCTCTCCACCAGTAGTCAAATTTTAGAAAAATAAGTTTAATAAAGAACTTAAATAAGAAAATATTTTTTGGACGTGCAAGAAAATTTTTAAATCGTCTACTTTTTTGTACACATTTCGGATATGGTATTCTGAACATATCTTTAATAGCAAATAGTTTCCAACAGAACAACTTGCAGCTCATTTTGTCGACTGCATCTTTATATTACTTATCTAATACTCGCCTGAAATTTTGTATGTCAATTATGTACTTTTTTAATTTGGTAAATTATTTTTCAAGAGTTCTTGGATATAAAAAGTTTCGGTTCCGTTTTTTTTGGGGGGGTTACCTTGTCTATAAATGTATATTCAATTTTATGTGTACCTATGAAAGTGGTTATTTGCTATGCTATGTGTAGATTGCAGTATAATTTATTAATTTTCAGTTCATCAATTATGAAGAGCCTGTAGTGTCTGAAATGCATTCTGTATCCTCTCCGTTAAATCCAGTCTACAGTTAAATATCCTCAATAACAGATGATTACTCGTGTCGGTTTTGTAGAAATTAGCATTGTTGACCAAATTTTTGTCTAATTCATTAAATTTATTTTTCTAGTTTCTGTAAAGATCAGAGAGAAAAAATTCAATAACCTTATTATGATGTTTTTCTGATAATTGCAAGATTATTTATCAAATCCGATTCTAATAGATTTTCCTGACTCAAAGGACGCACATTTATTATACATAATACTATTTGGAACGTTAATATCTATTTACATGATCTAATCAGTAGCACAGCGTGAAAAACGTCCGAATACGGGTCCCGTATATTACCGTATACGGACTAATTTTTCCATATATGGAAGAAGTTATTCCATATACGGTAATATACGGGACGGTATTCGGTAGAATTTCACGCTGTGTAGTGAATAACTTTGTTTCAGGTATAAACATCGATAGATTGTGCCAAATATACTGGTGCAATGAAAGTCTTTATATTTCCAAAGAGCCGTAGAACAATCATTAAGTCTTATGAGAAGCATGTAAGTTTAATAACGAAACAAAACAATCATTTTTTTTTTTATTCGAATGCAGTTAGAATATATATAAATTGCGACAATACTACAAATAGAATTCTTTGCAATTGGCCATGGGTTGCCAACGCTGGTCATACCGGAAATTTTTGGACAACCGTGTGACATCCATTCATAACAATATAGTTAATTGAAATAAAGAAAACTCCATACAGCAGGGTCAAATCGTAAAAAAATGTTACGTCATCCTATTCAAACGAGTCAAAAGCAGTGTTTTAATTTATTGCAAGCAAGTCTATTTTTTGCGGTATTCCCCGATGCTAATGGTAACGAATTTTATTGGAAGGGGAGATATTTTTCTTTCGTTATTAAATCGTATTTATAACATAACTTGACCTGTTACCAACTTTAGGTTCTGCAAAGTACTGACCTTAGTTATCGACAGAGACCTGCCGCTGAAGATTTCAAAATCGACCCTGTCAGGGACTGCTGAAATAGATAAAAGTATACCCTATGAGTGACGTTTTTTCAATAAAAGTCCATTTAAGCTTGAAAAAATATACCCTACAGACGTGGGACTTTTGTGGATTTCGCGACCCTGTCTGGAACTGGATGAGGTGAAAAAGTCAGTACCCTGACCAGCAGCACGTCCCGGACCCAATTTTGGATAAGTACCTCCCTCTCGGGTGTTTTTTTTTTAATGTCTCTGTATGGATATGTTGTTGTTTTAAACTATAATTGCATGCATCATTGCATCATCGTATCGCAATATTTTTTATGAACACTCAAGTTGATCAAATTTCGCTGAAAAATTTGTATTTGGATCAAGTAAGATATACAGGTTTACTTGAATGACACAGACAGCACTAGGTGGTTGTTTATGAGTGTAGATCGTTTTTACAATTACACGTTTTTTTATAAGAACAAATCATATAAGAACGTATGGCTTCAAATGGCAAAACGTATAGCGGATGTTAAGAACATTTGAAGGCTTCAAAAGGCTTTTTGTTAAGAAACTTTTAAATTCCATGATTTCCACTTGTATTTTGTTACAGAACAATTTCAGAACATTTTTTAGCTTAAAATCTCGAAAAATCAAGAACGTTCGAAGGTTTACTCGAAGTTGGATGTTTTTATAAAAATAAAAACGTGTAAAATTATATAACAGGAGAAGCTTTTTTTATTTATCAGATGTCTACATAGTTATATGAATCATCAAAACCTTTCCTTGAAAGTACTAAAAAGTTGTGTTGGTTGACGACACGAAAAATATCTATTTATGCTATTCATTAAAAAAATGATGCCTTGATTAAAATTTTCAAGGAGATTCGCACTCTGCGGAGGCTTGCTTCACTAGCTACCTACTTGGCTACGGGCCTGCGTAGCCATAAAAAGGTTTTAAAAGAACAATTGTCTGAAGCTGTAATTACTCGTAAATACAGATACCACGGTGCTGTATCTTTTGCGTTCACTCAGTTTCCACAAGACGCCAGGAGAGGTTGAAGGGAAACCACAACTAGTTAGCTACGTAAGAAGAATAAGAAAAATGATACAAAAGAGCTTGAAAGCGAAGAATGTCCTTTTCAAAAAATGAGTTGTGCGTTCTGGAAAAATAATTTGAAATGAAAAAAAAGAAATTGAATAATAGTCTTCACTTTGTTCCTTTTTTACGGAACTTATAAAGTCAAACGTTCTTTCAAATAAAAACAGGATGTGGTTTCCCTTATTATAAAAGAACAAATTTACTTTCCATTTTGTTCCATTGGGAAGAGGCTCTTGGGAAGTATTTACGCAAATTTTTCTTCCCTTTATTTAAACTCTTATAAATATGATTTTTTTCAATACTTGTTATATTACGTGAGGTTTCTCGAATACGAAGTTCTTTGGTTTTTGAGAAATGAAATTGCTATTTTGTTTTGTCTATTGCATGATTACAGCACAATATTCACCATTATTATGCAGTATTAATTAGTTAAAATAATCACTTTGTTTTTAATTAAAACTTTGTACAAGTTAAAATGACAAGTAAATTGTTCGAAAGGAACACACCCAAGGAATAAAAATGAAAAATGAATTAGTAAAAATATGTAGAAAGTGTAAAAGACTATCAGTGAGAGAGTCGAAACTCCAGAATAAATTTTGTGAATTTGTCAAAATATTTGCCTTTCTCTTTCACTTTTGATCAAGTTAAGTCTTGGACCTGTAAATAGTGGAGAATCTTCAAGTTTGATTCAACTTTGTACCACAGGTTTCACAATTGCAGTTGAGTTTATAAAGACACGATAAAGCTTCAGGTATCTCACTGAATCATTACAGTTACATTACATTACATGTCATGAAAAAACATAATTGGGTCTATTTTTGAGGACGAGAGGGTCCGACTAATTACTTTGCATCTAGTCCTTAATTAGTTTGTCCGATTGGTACATAATAAAAGAATCTAGTCAGGCTTTAACCATTTTTCTTATAAAACAGACTTCCAGGTAGGGTAGAAAAGGCCCAAAATTTTGGGTGTTTTTATTTAATTTTAAAAATATCATCTCTACATTGCAATTCCTTTTGGAGAAAGGGAAAAATTTTACTGCAAAATATTGACGATCTATGTTATCTTCTATATTTCACACACTAAACACGTAAAACCGTGTTTTGAAGTACCTGAGCGATGTTGAGAGTATTGGCAGTGATTAGATTTGTAGGTTTTGATACTTACTATTGAAAAACTATGTGTGGGTGGAAAGAAAGGATCAAGGGTACGTATGCTAATTAATTTAGCTGGCAAAAATGGCATTGAAGTAGATTTTATATCTACTAATCAATATCCTAAACCGTTTCTTATTCACCAAATACGGCATTTATATAGTTATATGACAATATTATTTTTGTGAAATACTTCAATTTCAATCGGTTTTAGGGGTTTTAAATTTTAAGTTTTAAATGACCAATTCTAGTTTTGTATAAAAAAACTGAAGAGCGACGGTAACTTTCAATAATTACGCTGGGGGGAGGGAGAGGGGGTGGTTTTTTCTATTTTTCGTGACGCAGCGTGAAGGAAAAAAAAGGGGGGGGGGGGGTGGTACTTTATTCCAGACCATGACGTCACTGTATAAAATTTTCGTCGTAACATTGTTCTGTTTGTATTACCAAAATAAAAACGTTGTTTTCCGTTTTATAACACGCAATCATTTGTTAGTATAGTTGATTATTTATTTAGAACCTGTGACCTCAACCTCAAATGTTCAATTTCTATTAACATCACTGAAAATGTTTTTGGAAGGGGAGGTTCTCTTTGCCAAGCGTGACGTCACGCAAGGGGGGAGTTTTAGATAAAAACGTGACGGAGCGTGACGAGGGAAGGGGGGTGGGGGGGCTGGATGGTTCTAAAATAGCAAATTTAGCGTGACGTAATTGTTGAATGGCCCCAGACAGCAAAAATCTATTTTTACAAAACTGGATAATTTATCGCGGATTTGTTCCGTTTTTTCTCTCCCTTCGTTAATTTTTTGACAAATTTAAAACGGAAAGTTTATTTTGAGTCGTTTAATAAAAGTCATTGCTAGCTATTAAAACCATTCTTTTATTTTTCAATAAAAGGCCACCCGTAGTGCTTCCAGGAAGACAGATAAATTTATTCTGTAGTACATCAATAGTAAAGGTAATTAGTCACTTTCAAGTCTTTGAATTGAACTGTAAATTTATTTTAAGATTTAATTGGGTAGTTTGAAACACGCCAAAACACCCTCATTGCTACATAGCTATTTTTCACTGGCAAACACGTCAGTAACGAAAGGGTTTTGTAGATCAGTAACCAGAACGGTAGGATAAGTTACTGGGAGCTGATTGCAGGTGTAGCGCTCCTCAACAATATATCTCCCTGGTTTAGCACAACGGAAAAGAGGATAGACTCCCTCGTTGTATGGTTGATACCGACACTAGGCCTCTCCGACCTACTTTACTTACTACAACTACTACTTACTAGATCAGTAATAGAACTGTTGGGTGAATGTAAACTGAAACACCAGTAATGACTTGAAATAACTTTGGTGAGGGCCATAATACTTTTATTATAAAAGTGAAGACAAAAAAGAAACATTGATTCTTCGGAGACGTTTTGGTATTACTTCATACCATGATCACCACTGCAAAATAAATCACATATAAGAATTTTTTTCCTACAAATACGATTTTGTTTATATATACAGTGTGTTTCAAAAAAGTGGCAACAAGAAAATTATTGAAGTTTTTAAAGTAACTATCCACTTTATATTCTAATAAATTTTATATAAGCGTTTATATAGCCTTGTTTATTAGTTTTCAAGTGATGTGATTTTTATGAAAAATGAAGAAGCAGAACGGAAGTTGTAAAGGATAATGTTTTTGAAAAATCTCTGTTTAGAGGCTTGTGCAAATAGCCGACTTTGCTTTAGTAATTTTACGGCTGTAACTATTGCTTGTATTGGTGCCGTAATTAGAAAAGTGTTTTTTGAATTTTTGACTGGATCTTGACGAGTAACCTGAGGTATGTTTTGAGCCCCCAGAAAATTATAACAGAATTCTCTTTGAGATTATTCAATTATTAATTTTGCACATTAGATTAAATTTGTCAAAAATATGATTCAGTCAACTGTAAAATCTATTTACACAAGAAGTTTCTGAACAGACTGTAGCTACCAATGAAACAGAAACGTTTATTTCCTGTTCATATATATCTTAATAATGCAAAAATATTTCCCACGGAGAAATAATGTTTATTTTTAATTCATGACTTTGTGGTAATAGTCAAAGCAACTACTTGTATACTCTAGACGTTTGAATCAAGACATTTTTTTGTGGTCAGAGAAACCAAAATATCCGAAAGGGATTTCCTTTTCTCTGATGCCTCATTAGCACATCAAACTGCCCAATTAGTCCTATTTAATTAATTATACATTTACTCTGGGTTAATCAAGTGCTTTTTTTTCTTACTACATAATGTATCTTCAGCGATTTCCTTCCTTTTTTACTCAACTGGGATATCCTTTAGGTGTATGGCTCGTGAGTTTTTGCTTTTTTTATTTTGCAAAAGCTACCTGCGGTGGTTTGAGTCAGCAATTTTTGAAATCAATGGTATTGATTTAAATAATATTGAAACACATCATTATGATGTAAAATAAGCGATCCATTTGATATGGGATTAAGATTCAATGTCATCGCTTAGATGATTTTTTGATTCAACTAAATAGATTGATATAAATAAGCTGGATTAGTAGGGATAAGAAGATAGATGTAATCAAATCTTTATGTATCTTGTTGCACTTGGATCTACTTTATAATCATTATAATAGTAACATGTAATTGAGATTGATACGTCAGATTCAAAAGACGTTCAGGGCTTGCTAAATATCTTTGGAAAACGTGCATCTTGAATTTTTCACCTGATTGTATTATATCAGTGAGTAAATAGTTGTGAAGTTTAAAAGTATATAAAGTGGCCATTTATAAAAATCTCTTTGGATTACGCCGGTAGTAAGTAAGTCGAGGGCGATCTGAACGCTCCCTTTTCGCTAGCTAGAGGAGGGTGCCACGCCTTTCTCTAGATTACTCTACTTACCCTTGATCCTAACCTTAAATTGCCGAGTCTTCAGCAAGCAGGCAGCATACTACCATTTATTGAGTCTGTGGTACGTCTCTTTAACCACTATGCTTATGGCCAGTAAACATATTTCCAGATAAATATATGATGTAGATGCCGTGGATGTATTTAAAAATAAAAACATCATTTTTATTATTAACGTTCACTTAGATTTTAACTTGCTCAGTTAGTAGCGAATCATAAGTGATGCCCAAAATGTTTGATATCCAAACCGTAGGCGATAAAAAAAATGAAACGACCTAGGATAAACTTACGATCTTTCTCTTAGTCTAAGAAAATTGGCATGTGGAAGTGTTAAAGTCTTAAGGTTTTAAGTTTTTTACATTACTTTATCTTCAGGAAGATCTAAATTTTCAACCTTTTGGTAGGAAAATTTGGGGACTTCGCTTAACTTCGCTTAACTTCGCTTAACTGCGCTTCATTTTATCTATCTCGAAATAGCACTGCTTAGGGACGACTAATCTCTATTAGCCTTGTTACTCAAATTCAATTACTCCGTAGTGGAGTGTTTAATAGGCACAGTAGCGCTAACCGATCTTGAGTAGATTAACCCTATAGTACCTGGCGTCCACATCCGTTTTTCAGAAAAATTTCAATAATTCAAATTCTTTCGACTTCAAATTTTCAGCAAAAGTTTTCAGAGTTTTTAACTGCTTTCATTTTTAGGTATTAGTGAGGTAACCAAATTTCAAAAAAATGTAAAAAAACAAAAATTTGAGTTGTTTTATTTTTGAAATCTGTTTAACGAGAGCGTCATTTTGGTATATAAGACATGGGGGTGTTGAAGTTGCAAGTCCCTTAGGTACAATAGGGTTAAGGTTTTTAGTTGATATTTACTTCATGAACCTGTTCGATTTTGCTTTAAGGTCATTGGATGAATAAAAATAAATAAAAGTAAAAGATTTACAAGCGTAAAGAAAGACGACGTTACCATCATTTCAGAATAGGAAAAAAACACCTTTACATCTTTATACAATGGACAAATTGTTTCTACGTCAATTTTTAATTTATACCTTCTTAGGAAGTAAGTATTTTCTATTTCATAATGTTTATTTTATGTAAATTATTCCATTGTTCTCTTTCTAAACAAAGCCAAAACTAATAATCTCCATAATATCTAGCAATTGATTCAAGTCTAATAATGACGATTTTAGATTCGAAAAACTTGATCTTTCTAAAATTCCAGCTTCTACGGGTAACCAGAGTCTCTGGAGGCCTATGTTCTAATTATTACCAAATAAATAAAGTCTGACAATGTTTAATAACATAAATTGTAGTGGGCTGGAAGTATATTATCTGATGTACCAAATTATGTGATTAGTCAAATTTTTTTAAGAATGTCCAGATTTTAACACATCTGGTTAAAAAATACATAAAGGCCCTAGTAAATCATAAACTTTATATTTAGATGCCCTTTCTTCTATTGAATTCGAAAAACAAATCCATCGCGATGTTTTAAAAGGATACAATAAAGATATTCGACCAGAGCCAGAACACGGACAGCCTGTTGATGTTCATTTTGACGTCCGGATCAAAAAGCTGGTGAAACTGGTGAGGACTTCTAAAAAGCAATTTTGCTTACTATTGTATATACACTGCGTTCAGACTCAACTTTAAACTCAAATCTCATACGCTATTCAGGTCTCCAAAGGAATACAAATAAAGATTATTTTAACCATTTTCTACCCAGTGTTGACATGTCGCTATAAGATCCAATTCTTGAAACATGAAATAAAATCAAAAACTATAAAAGCTTTTCACTTGAAGTTTTCAAATTTTTGTGTTTAAAACATAGAAGTATCAGCTTATCTTCATAATTCTGGTTTTAAAAGATTAAATCTTGAATAACTTACCCATAAAGCATAATAAGTTATTCTAATATTGCTACAATGTTCAAGTCACGTTGTGACTGCTGAAATTCATTGTTCGTCAATAATTCTGAAACTACTGCGCTATATGCAGTCGCCAACGCACTTGAAGAAAACAGTTATATAATGATGATTATAAATGAACTTAGCACCAAAAAAGATTTCTGTCAGGATGTCGATAAATGCTGATGTTTTTTTTCTAGGATGTTCGTGAGCAGACTTTCACTATCAACGCCTTCACCTTATTTGTGAGTACTTTGTACATTTCAAAGGGTTTTTTTGTTCTGTGTTCTAATAGCCAGATTTACCTTTCTTAAATTTATATCTAAATCCTCGACCATGAGCTCCCACAACAGTTTCAAACAAAACTTAACAATGTCTTTCAGTCAAGAAACACATTCCCAATATCAGCATAATTTTCCATATATGGATCATATATAATCATATATAAAGTGGTTTTGCGTGCTTTATGCTCCATATTTTGAACCAAGGCAAATTAGCAATGATGTTGGTCGTTGGTTTATGCTTCATCTACTGTTTGGTACAACTGGATGTTTTTCCATATTGGATGTTTTGCTTGCTTGAAACAAATTGTTCTTATCGGAGTTTCGAGGATTGATACACCCCTGTATCACTGCCTCGGTGGGATACCCTGCCTGGCAGAAAAACGTGCCTACAGTTTGCCCCGCTGAGAAAAAATGGTTAAATTCTGTCCCCTGGGGAAAATGTGTATTCCCAGTAAAATTTTTGCAAATCTACTTTCCTCAGTACAAAAAACACTAAAATCACCTCCCCCCAGCAATTATACAACCTTGAAATTTCCCGGTGCATACAAAGAGTTTTTATTATTGTTCTAATCTATTCATGATAGTAAAAAAATGCTAAGAGAATCAGTCATCCCCGCTGGGTATTTGCAAAAATATTGCATCCCCGGTAAAATTATCATTTTTCCGTCATGCCCGGTGATATTTTATAAACGTTTTCGCATTCCCCGATGGATTTCAAAAATGCCACCGGTGCAGTGAGACAGGGCTGTACTGACTCGTTTTGCCATAGTCAATCAGTTTCAAGGCAAATATTCTTGTAGCAGCTTAAAATCTTTGATTGTTTAGGACAATTGTGAGACTAGAATGAACTACATTTGATTGTAGGTCTGATAAGGTGTTATGTTTGCAATTTTTAAGGCCCCCGTCATCTGATCAAATATTTTCATAAAAACTTTCGTTCAACAGTAATTCAAAACTGTACCCAACATGTCACGCAAAGTCTTTAAGTGAGCTATTAGCATAAGTTTGGACGTAGCTTTTTTTTGCTATCTATCAGGTATCATGTTTTGATTTTTTTTTTGTTTGCATAACGGGGATTATCCCAATAATTGATCTCTTATCATGCATTTAATTCATTTTAATCACTCACGAGGATCCCATTGTATTCTGAGGGTATCATTATTTTTAACATAAAAAAGTGGGGTTAAGATATGTCAAACGAAATAACAAAACACTACAGGGTGTCCCATAAAAATGTAGCCACTCTTAAAAATGTCATTAGCAATAGCATAGAAAACTTTTAGTTTCTCGTTTGTTTTGAGATGCAGTATATTTGATAATTTATCATGACATTTTCTACAATAGGCTACATTTTTTTGGGACACCCTGTATAGAATACAAGGTATACGAATGAATTTGATTGCTCATTTGAAATATAGACCATAGTAGGTTATTCTTGAAATGCAGATTTTGTTTTTCAAATGGATTTATTTTTAACCAAAGTATTAAAAAGTCTTTTTGCTAATAACCAATCGTCCTAATAAAAGTTTTCACAATACCTATAAATGAATTTTTTAAGAAAAAACAAACAGGTTTCGCAACATAATAAAATTGTTTGAATAAAACACTTAGGGGTGTTACAGCATGTCCAAAAGTTACTGCGACATATGCACATCATTTCCACTCATCACACAAACATGCTATATACCTTAAAGAAGCTTCATACATCGGGGGTAGTAAAAATAACTGTGGAAAGTTAAAAAAATTGTACCTAGCATGATTTATTAGCAAATTACCAATTTGTGACGTCACTTTCTTTGACGTCATAGATATTAAATCTTGATAAATGGCTATCTACTTGTAATTTAAACATCAAATGTTACATCTTGATGTATTTTAATGCTAGTAGGCCTGCGGCTATTATCTCGGGATGCGCTTATGATAGAAACTTGAAATTTGGTATCGAGTTAGTCCTC
>JAUBWS010081299.1:0-12544 GCA_032270445.1 Darlingtonia californica
ACCCAAGTATCAAATTTGCAGATCTTCATCTTGAGTAAACGTGTTTTCACAGTGCTTTAGTCACGTGTTTGATATCGGAGAAGTGATTAAGGAGGTCCCACCATGGTTTGGGCCGATGGCCAAAAATATATTAATATTAATATTTAATTGAAAGGTGGAACAGAGACAATACTCAAAGATATCAATACATATTTTGCTCATTGATGACAGATCTAGTGTATATGATATCCTTTTTGAAAATTTTTATAGTGATGGTTAAAATTAGTGTATAGATAATTTACTTATAGTGATGGTTAAAATCGATAATAATACTCTGTGAAAAAAATTCTTACATGAGAGACCTCGAACCCCAGTCCACACCTTCCCCCGGTAGTTATGGCAGTGTTATTGGCATAATTGGATTCATTATGCAGTAGTAGGGAAGAAACAAATGTTATGCCCAAGTGCTGTAACGAAGTTGGTAGTTTGTCTAATGCAGTAGCACCTTTTTTGACTTTCGAAATAGCACACTCCAGCAACGAAAGAATCATTTCCTTTCTCCTGGTAGCATTTTGTTATACATTCTTGCGCAGAATTAATCAAAGAACTAGAGCTTTCAACATCCATTGTTGCTTTATCAGAAAGCTTGAATATGCATTGGTCCGCTAGAAAGAATTAAAGAAAAATGACTGAAAAAATCAAATTCAGTGTTTATCCACACTTCTCTAATTTATTGAGATAAACTAGTTAATATAGAGAAAGCGCTTTTTAAACTCTTGACAAAATTGTGGCGTCTTCGGGCCTATTCTCAGTCTTTTAAAAGTTACAAGCTTATATAAACATTGCGGTATTTTGGTCAAATTCGGATGCCAAAAGTCTTAAATAGAGGCACTTTTATTTTCAGCATTTCAGGAAAAAACGACAACGTTTTTCTTGAAATGTTGAAAATATAATTTAATACTGGCAAATATTTTATCAATATAAAGGCACTTTTAGATTTTGCTTTTTTAGGAGCACCTGGGTGGCTTGTTGCTTAAAAGTTTGCTTAAAGGTTTATGGAATTTCAGGATGACGTTGTTAATGAAGGACTTCTCTATTAAAACAGCGAGTATAAATAAATTTTCACTTACGTGGTATTGTTGTACTTAGAGTTGTAGTTGAGGTGGCTGCAGGCGGAGTCGTTTTCATGGCGGTGGTTGTGTGCAGTGTTGTAGTTGTCGCGATGGTTGTAGATGGTGTTGTAGTTGTGGTGGTGGTGGTTTGAGGCGGTATGGTAATAGAGGAGGTAGTTGTGGGCGATATTGTTGTTTTGGTGGTGGTTTGACTTGGTGCTGTACTTGGTGTTGCGGTAGGTGTCGTATCGGTGACGGTAGTAGTGGTTGTTTCAGTAGTGATAAGTGTTATTGAATTGGCAATCTTTTCATTTTTGATCTGGAAACGAAAGTGAAATTTATATATACATAGGTCTTTGCTAAACTTGGCTCAAATTATAATTTGTTTGTTGCAAATTTACGATCTATGTTCTAGCACGAGCCTCAGTTTTTAAATGAGAACCTTACTTAGTACCTAGGGTTACAATGTCTGCTTTGTATCTGACGTTTTTATTGGTTTATTTCGGTCACGTGAGTGAGCGCTATTTTTCTGTAGCGATCGACGTCGATAAAGTTGCTACGATGCAAAGGAAGGAAGTTTTTCTAAAAATGTGGCCGTATAAATATCAATAAATAACCCTGTTTACTTTATTTTTATTATGTTACCAATTGCTAAATGGCTTATAAACCTTATTATCTGGGCGCTTCAGAAAAATAGCGACCGCCGCCGTAACGCCATGGACCGAATAGAACAAGGATGTATAATGAAAGGATATGAAACATTTAATGTTCTTTTGTAATTCGGTATAGCACGCACTTTATTTGTAAAACTACAATACTGACTTTAGCCAATCAAAAAAACCAATTCTATTTAATATCTTCCCAAAAGTTCCAACAAGTTCCTAAAAATCTAACGAAGTAAATTTAATGGTAAAGGTCATATTATTGTGGTCCACTTTATACATTCTTTTAAAAACTTTTTGAGATATTTTCATGTTTTCGATTTAAACCATGGACAAGAAATCATTGCTGTAAAAGCTTTCTTTCGTCAACAAATTATAGGTATTATAAAGAGATATGATTGGTAGTAAAATTTAATGGTCAATATATCAAGTGTGATTGTACAGCTTTAACCTTTATTAGTGTCAAAGTCATAATTGTAAAAACGCTCGAATAAAGCGCAATACTTTTAATGAATTATCAACCTACCGATTCCAGCCGTTTGTTATGATAAAACATTCCATTCCCAAAATCCACTGCAATAGAAGGACTTGTACAAACTTTTTTTGTACAAAAACATTTATTATTTTTCGTAAAAATTCCACTTGAATCTTCTAAATCACATCTCAAGAGACATTCGATCAAAGTATTGGCATTTTGTTTCTCTTTCAAGGAGCATTGCATCTCATGGGGGACTTGGTCTATTGTTTGAAAGAAACTTCCACCATAAACACAAAATTTGATCAAAATATTAAGTATGAAAATTTGTTGAATTAACTGCATCACCATAGTTGATTGATGACTAAAAAGAACAAAAACTGACTTTTGGAAGCTAGTTTTTTTCAGTTTTTCAAGTTATTAAATGAATATATTTATGGAGTCACAGTTGATGAAGAAAATTTGATAAATTTGTATGTATTTAAAAAAAATCTGTACATTTTTTGGTAAAGGAAATTAGCATAAATTACAACAGTTTTTCTATTTATTAACTGTAGCTCTTTTGGTCTGTGAAGCGTTTTTATATTTATTTTCAACGAGCGGCTATTGATAACAAAAAATAGTAACCATAGTAACAAAAACAAATCTTGATTTCAGCATGAAAAAAAGATTTCGTTTACATCAGTTGACCAAGATCGGAATGAATTGAAACCACCTAAAACCAGCCAGTTTTTGAGTTAAACTGATCAAGTTTTATCCAAGAGGAATTTATATTTAACATCTACCATCCTTATCACCACGTTCTGGTCAAATTTGGTCCGAAAAGAAAAAGTGCTTGTTTTTAGAAAAGTAAATAAATCAACTGTGCTAAAAAATCAATAATGACAATAAAATTTTCTATAGTTGCCAATTGTTTGGTTCAATCTGTTGGCTTAGATTTTAAGAACCCTACTTCAATTTTAATGAATTCAATATTAGTGATGTTGAAATTTCTTAATATTGAAGTTAATGAAGAATAAAATTTTAACGCTTAAGGTGGGGGATTTTTATCACCCGCCATCCGGCCTGGTAATTCCTTAAAAGAAATTAGTTTGAGAAAAGACAGTAACTTGAAACTTTTTCTTCATCAAAATGATTATACATTCAACACAATAAAGAGGTTGGCTTGGTCATATGAGTACTTATGCTCAATTTGCTGCAGTATATTTTATATTTTATATTTCAATATATTTCAGTACAAATGGAACCAAGAGTCGATTGTTAACATCCTTTGATAGAAAAATGATACAGATTTGAAACATACAGCATGTAATCATTGTCATGATGAACTTCTGAAAACGGTGCATTTGAGAAAAAAATGATTTATAAAAGCTTGGGCGTTGTCTCGCCCTGAGAGGGTCATCTTAGTTATCAATTCCATAAAAAGGTATTAGGTGTGATAGGGATTACAAAGAACAAAGTGTGATTTTACAGCGTTAACCTTTATTAGTTTCAATGCCATAATTATAAAAACGCTCGAATAAAGCGCATTTGAAGTTGAAATTGTAAAATTCTTGCAATATTTCAAATGAATTATTAACTTACCGATTCCAACCGGTCAAATATCAATACAGATTTAAAAACACTTTATTCAATTGAGAGTTATGGAAATAAAAAAAAACATACACATTTCCGAAAGCCACTAGAGTAAGCTTGCATAACTAAGTCATCAGATTTAAAAAAAATCAAGTCCTGACTAACCACAGGGCACCAAAACGCTGAAAATTAGGTGATACAATTGAACTCATGTAATTCGAATCTTCAAGGGGTCTCAAAATTTGTTCGGATTACATGATTATTTGAATTATAGGAGTTTAAGTTAAAGAAAAATTCGGCTAGGGGACCAAAGAATCTGTTCGAATTTACATGATTTTTCGAATTATGGGAGTTTGAATTGAAGGACTTCAAATGTATTTGCCTTGATGTAGGGCATCGGGCCTATTGGCCCGTTGGAAGTTTCTCGGGTAAGGAAGCATATTATCGATCTTATCAGTATTTTCCTCTCATTTTTGCTGAGTAGAATGTAGTTTTGAACCACTCACTGAAGGGAAACAGCAAAAAACTCTTAAGGTACGATATCAATTGCTTTCCAACTGACGGTATTTTGACAGAAGAACCAACCGGATTGAATTTTCAATATTATTATTATTATTATTATTATTATTATTGAAGAGATTTATGTTTTAGAGAAAATTTCGTTTATCATTATGGCTTTAAAATTCGTTTAATTCCAGAACAGGCTGGTTTCAGGGCGTCCCAGTTGTTTGTGGTTTCAGGTCGTCCGTCTTTATTCTTATAAATATATTTGTAAAATATATCTACATTATACTCTCGATAAGTGGGACTTTGAAGGAACCAAGCAGAAATATACAGGGAAGAAATCAAAAATTTTCCACTTAGCGAATGTCCCAGTTATCCGAAGTGTCTTGTATGAATTATACTCTGAATGGAAGAACTAGTAGTCCCAATTAGTGAATGTTGTTATAGGGATTTGTATAAAGTCCCACATATCCAGAGCCCCACTTATCGAGAATCTACCTATCGATACCACTTATCGAGAATCTACCGATCGATACCACTTATCGAGGATCTACCGATCGATACCACTTATCGAGAATCTACCGATCGATACCACTTATCGAGAATCTACCGATCGATACCACTTATCGAGAATCTACCGATCTACAAAATACAATTCATTACTCACAGTTTTTCAAAAATTCACAATAAAACGAAACCAATCTTCTTAGATAATGTAATAATGTTAAATTTTTTAAGTACTACTATATACCATGAATTCAAAAGCAATTAAAAAATGGATTTAGATACTTATGAATTATTTACGTTTTGAAAATGTATAAGAGAGAGAATGTGAAAAGTATGCAAAGAAATATGAGTCATTTAGAAATATATCGCTTCGATTATACAATCGGATTAAAGAAACCAGCGTCGGTCTAGAGGTATTGCAAAATTGAAGGAGGAGAGCGATAGGTAATTTTTTTCTGAATGGTTTGAATAATATAAGTTGTTTTCAAAATATAAGTTTATGGTATTGAAAAATTATTTTGGAAAACGGAGAATAAAAGTATAGTTATGGAGTTAAACTCTTACTGCGTTTAAAAGGTTTTCATAGTGAATATCTAATAAAAACGTTATTAAACAAAAACTGCATGATATACCAGTAATACATTGTTATTGATTAATCTCGATATTTTTAATTAATTTATTAAATCTATAGTGAAAAAGCAAGGTTGAAGAAGAAAACCATTAAATTAATTCCCCAACGTGCTTAAAATATTTTTCGATGTTTTAGATTACTCACAGCAATTATTTTGTAAAGCGATGTTTTACTGGGACTAGTTGCTATAGGATAACCAAATACATATTCTTTTAATTGGATATCATCTCAAAAAATATAGTTGAACCAATTGAATGAGAAAGCAGCTGATAAAGTTGCGACACATGCAGTTGTTCAAAACCTCCCAAATTCTGTGTACGATAATGACGTCACGATTACAATTGATTGAATCAGGATAATACACAGACAGGCAAAAACCATAAAATAGCTGACGATGGTGTTAACACCAAAACAAGGGCTCCGTTGCCCATACACTTCCCCCAATGTACACAACTTTACAATTGGCATGGTTTGCGAGGTTGATAGTGATTGGATTTTGCCTGTGCAGTGATTCAGTGAAATTTCATTGGCTAGTGGGATTCAGTGAAATTTCATTGGCTAGTGGGATTCAGTGAAATTTCATTGGCTAGTGGGATTCAGATCCTATTGAGCGGTGTCTCTTCACTCGCGAACAATAAGTTAGGTTCAATTCATTAGATCCATAACGCAGTTAGTGAAAAAAATCGCCCGGCACACGAGATATCGTTAGATCAATTCTACACTCGATCTATTATCTTAGCGGTAGTTGGAAAGTTACATTATGGTAGGCTTTGTTTATTTATTAGACTTTATGTTGTTAATGTACTTAAAAAAATACCTAAGAATACCTTTCATTTCTTTAGTACTCAATCTCATATCTCAAATTGGAACTTTTGGGAAATCCTTAATTTGGTGTCAAAAATACCTAACTAATTTCTGAAATTCAATTTTCATTTAATTTCATTTTCAATTTCATTTTTTGACCCGCTTTCCTCTTGTTTGCTTTGAAAACATAGAGTATGTAGTCGACCGACTGCAGTCGAAGGCGACCCGACGGCTGCCTTTTCATTAACTACTACACCTTGGTGTAGGGGAGGACGTTACTCCTTTCCCTGGATTGCTCCACTAACCCTTGACCCTAACCTTATATTGCCATTTGTTAAGCAAGGAGGCATCAAGTACCAATTTTTGAGTCTTTGGTATGACTCGACCTGGGATTGAACATGGATCTCCCGTACCGTTGGCGAACACTCTAACCACTATGCCAACGGCCGGAAACCATGGAAATTATGTAATAAAACATCCGTTTTTAGTCCGACCCTCTTTTCTCTTCCTTGAGCAAACATGTTTTTTTTAATAGTCTTTAAGTATTTCATATCACGGAGTAAAAATTTTGGGGAATCCTCAATTCAGTGTGAAAATACGTATTGCTTTCCATAAACCAACGAAAAAAAAAGTAGGGCGTAAAAAGCGGGATTTTGTTGTGATTTCTATTTAATGTTGGACATTCCATGGAAAAGTGATACCACGTCAACAAAAGTTATTTTCAGTATTTTTGATAAAGAAAGTAATGGATTGGCATGTGTTCCAGGCTACGTAAATTGTTAGATAAGTCAATAAAGCTGCTTTTAAACTATTAAAAGGATATCATATATTTATAATACAATATTGGTTATTTTACAATAAATATGTTAAAGAGTGCAAAGTTTAGGATTAAATATTTTCGACATGAAATATTGTGACAAAGATAATTGCAGTCTTTGTAGAATTACACAATAATATAGGTTGTAAAAATTAAAATCTAGCCATAAAAAGTCAAGCTTGTGTTTTAAAGAAAGGGAAGACGGAATCAATGCTGTTTGACACCGCAAAGAAGTTGAGTAAAATCAACGAACCATTCATTGTCAACTTTAGAGACTCGATCATAAACGAAACAAACTGTTACGAGTACTTAGGTAACGAAATCGATTCGAATGTTAACTTGAGTAAAAGTTTCCTAAAGCGATACAAGAAAGCAACTAGAAGATTGAGACTGTTAAGAAAAGTACGAGAATATTTGACGCAAGATGCAGCAGTGAAAGTTTACAACATGATGATTGCTCCATTGTTAACTTATTGCTGTTTGGTAAAACTTTCTCTGACAAAAACTCAACAATCCCAGCTAACTGATTTTGAGACAAGAGCGTCATACATTATCTATGGAGAAAGAAACGAACTGAAAATTCGATCGATTATACATGAAAGAAGTGTCAAATCCTGTTTAACGGTACATAAATGTATTCATAATGAAGTATGTAGTCCAATGAAAAACTATTTTGAAATAAACAAACACCAAAGAGAAACTCGAAATCAGCTCAGGCTTGAGCTTGGTAGACAGACATTTTCTTACTTAGGGGCAAATTATATAATGATTTGCCTCTGAATCTTAGGAAACAAGATAATTTTAATCCTTTTAAAAACTCTTTAAAGTCTCACAGATTTTAAATTTTAAGTTTTATTTTTATTTTTCTATTAATAAATATATATATTTTTTCTACTAATCTCATTTTGTTTATAAAACAGGTCATGCATTGATAGCAGTTTTATGATGTATATATTTGTATATATTTGTAAATACTGAAGCATTTTTAACCTGTCAAAACATTTTAAATAATAATAATAATAATAAATAGCGCGAAATCGATGATATATGACGCAATCATTCATGTCGTCAAATCAATATTTTTACCCTATAAAATTTTGTTTCTTTCCAGTGTCCCTAAATCCATGTATGACTTATGGATATCGTTAAAAAAAATCTTTGTTAAAATCAAAATAATGAAATTTATCAACACTTTTCAAGCTCCATCATCTCTAATTTGTTTATGTCGCAATATATGTTGTTCGCAATTAACTATGTCCTTGTTTAGAACGCGCTCTGGGACATTTTTATTTCTTATCCTTCCATTACAAATTCCTGGTTTTATAGCTTTTCAGAAGATTTTTAGGGTGAATGCGACTTCCAAATACTAAGGAGATTTAACCCTACCTGTACTGTACTAAATCTGAAAACATATTTGAAAAGCTCTTTTCCTTCGAAAGATATATTGATTTTAAGCAAGTATTTGTGTTTTTCTTTACTTTTTTTTTGATGATGTCATCAAGTAACCATAGCAACCATACTTTTTGAGCATGAATTTCTTACTACTCTTATTGAGCACTAACTTCATACTAAGTTTCAAATTTATATCATTATGCTATCCAGAGATATCCTCCCCAGTATTGCTGAAGTCAAAATAACCCAGTACGGGTAAGGTTAAGTCTTCGAATGCATAGAGTCTTAACGTATATGTACATCTTGTGCTCAGGAAGATCTCTAAGAGTTAAAAGGAAGTGGTGAAATCTGGAAAATTGGAATTAATTTTGCTAGAAATGGAGCAAGAGCGTGAGTTATTTGTCATTATTTTAATTTCAAAAGATTTCCATTAACTTTTAGAACTCGCTTGACCATTACAAAATGGTCTAAATTTTCCAATATTTTTTTTAACAATGTCCTTAAATTAGGTTTTGATCTAGGGACAATGGAAAACAACAAACAAAGTGTGGTGTGAAAAGAAAGCTCGTTTTATAATGACCTGTCAGAAAATTTAAGATTAAACAGGGAGATATAGCAGGAGATAATATAGGCTTTCAAAGGATAGCGGTAATCTGCTCAAACCCGAACGAATATATTTACGTTTTTGGAACTCTGAAGATTAGTATGCACATAATTCAAGGAAGTTTTGATCAAAACAAATGGCATGATATTGCATAGTACTAGATATATTTTAAGAATATAAATACTTGCAAATTGTAGGTTCAAAAACTGGTTCCCCTACACGAAAATAAGATTATAGTATTTTTATAAACCATTGACATTTCCTGAATATATATTTCTATGAAGAGATGAACAACATTAAAGTGCTCCTCTTCAAAACGACAGTTTGTACACCACAATATTTAGAATTTAAAGTAAGAATTCCGACACAGCTGAAAAACATACCCTTACAGCTCATTTCCAATAAACCTTTTTACCATTACAATACAGCAAAATACACGCTTCCTTTTTATGAATGCATTTGGTTGTCTGTATCAAATCCTTAGATACATTTTTTCAACGAAAAAGGGGCCCGCATGCATGAACATTTACCCCATGCATCAACAAATTACCCATTAAAAGTGAGTATCAATATTTTCTGTGCAATATTGATCGTGCAATAATTACCATTATTGTAACAAATGCCTAATTTTCTTCTTTGTTGAACCCGTGCACAACGCGCAAGTATCAAAATTTCAAGAAACTCATCTTGAATAGACGTGTTATTGCAGTGCTGTAATCGCGAGTTTGACATTGGGATTTTCCAGAAAAAAACTGTATACCCTATGTTGAGGATATCGGAGATCCAGGGGGTCTCACTGTCACAAATTTTGGATTTCCAGGGGGTGATGCTTTGCTGAAAAACGGATTTCCAGGGGGTCTCACCTGTAAAAATTGACAAAGAAATGGATGTCCAAAGGGTCTCAATGCGAAAATAGGACAAATCCAGAGGGTTGAGCAACTATTTTGGACATCCAGGGGGTCATGATATTTTTCGTGTAAATCCATATCCTCAACATAGGGTGAACAGATTTTTTCTGGAAAAGCCCATTGGAGGGGGCGAGTTTGAGTGACTATGGATGTCTCACCATGGTTTTGGTCGACAGTAAAGAAAATTGTCAAAACCTTTTAAAGAAAGATTATGAATATTTGATTGAAAAATGGAACAGAGGCAGCACTCAAAGAAATCGAAGAAATGGTTAAAATTGATAATAATATTTGTAAAGATAATGATTAAATAATTTATTGTAGTATATATCATAGCGATGGTTAAAATCGATAATAATGCTCTTTGAAAAAAATTCTTAAATGGGAGACCTTGAATCCCTGCCCACCTTCCCCCGGTAGTTATGACAGTGTTATTGGCATAATTGGATTCATTATGCAGTAGTAGGGAAGAAACAAATGTTATACCCAAGTGTTGTAAAGAAGTTGGTAGTTTGTCTAATGCAGTAGCACTTATTTTCACTTTCGGAATAGCACACTCCAGCAACGGTAGAAACAATTCCTTTCTTCTGGTAGCATTTCGTTATACATTCTTGCACAGAACTCGAAGAAATATTGCTGTCAACATCACTTGTTGCTGTATCGGAAAGCTTGAATATGCATTGGTCCGCTAGAAAGAATTAAAGTAAAATGACTGTAAAAATCAAATTCAGTGTTTATCCACACTTCTCTAACTTTCAATTTAACGTTTCTCGATATTGTTTTGAGATAAACTAGCTAAGAAAGCGCTTTTTAAGCTCATGACAAAATCGTGGCCTCTTTGGACCAATTCTCAGTCCTTCAAAAGTTATGGGCTTATATAAACATTGTGGTGTTTTGGTCAAATTTGGATGCCAAAAGTCTTAAATAGAAGCACTTTTAGATTTTGCTTTTTTAGGAGCACCTGGGTTGCTTGTTGCTTAAAATTTTGCTTAATGGTTCATTGAATTTCATGATGACGTTGTTAATGAAGGACTTCTCTATTAACAGAGGGAGCATAAATAAATTTTCACTTACGTGGTATTGTTGTAGTACTTGTTGTACTTAGAGTTGTAGTTATGGTGGCTGCAGGTGGAGTCGTC
The DNA here is from genome assembly GCA_032270445.1 of Darlingtonia californica. Lineage (NCBI taxonomy): Eukaryota > Viridiplantae > Streptophyta > Magnoliopsida > Ericales > Sarraceniaceae > Darlingtonia > Darlingtonia californica. The sequence goes on from JAUBWS010081299.1 coordinate 11,107, forward strand.
TTTATTGCGGTTGTTGCGTGTGGTGTTGTAGTTTTTGCCGTGGTTGTGGACGGTGTTGTAAATTTGGCGGTGGTTGTGGACGGTGCTGTAGTTGTGGTGGTGATTTGAGGTGGTGTTGTAGTAGAACAGGTAGCTGTGGGTGGTATTGTTGTTTTGGTGGTTGTTTGAGGCGATTTTGTAGTAGGTGTTGTAAGTAGTGTCGTATCGGAGACGGTAGTAGTGGTTGCTTCAGTAGTGATAAGTATTATTAAATTGGCAATCTTTTCATTTTTGATCTGGAAACGAAATTAAAATATAAATCGATACGCTTGTCTCGAATTATCATTTTTTTCGTTGCATTTTTACATTGTATAATCAAGCATGAGCCTCGTTTTCAGGTAAGAATTGTACTTAGTACCTAGGGTTACAATGTTTTTTTTGTATCTGACGTTTTTATTGGCTTATTTCGGTCCCGTAAGCGGACGTTATTTTTCTGTAGCGACCGAAGTCAATAAAATCGCTACGATGCAAAGGAAGGATGTCTTTCTAAAAAGTATGATATATAGATAACAATAAATAAACTTATTTACTATATTTTTAATAGGTTACCAGGAACTAAATGGCTTATAAGCCGGATAATAATCCGGGCTCTACGGCAAAATAGCGACCGCAATTGTGATGTCGTGAACCAAATCAATAAGTTCAATGCAAACAAAGTATTTTCCCGTAGCACCCGGATAATTGGTTTATAACCCAATATTTTTGCGTGAGAAAACATCTCCAGAGACTGACAGAACCTTCTTGGGAATAGATTTAGTTTTAGACAGCTTTCCATGCAATGCAATATTTTTGAACGTGGCTCATGTTGACATAAAAATACAAAAGCGTATAAACGATATTTTGGGAAAGGTATATACACCTATTACTTGTGTTAACTGCGCGTGTCTATGATAGAAGAATTGATGACGAATTGTAATAGACCATTTTAGAGATAGAAAAAATCTAAAGTATATGTGTATGATGTATAATGAAAGGATAGGAAACAATTAATGGCTTTTTGTAATTCGGTTTAGCACACACTTTTATTGCAAAACTGCAATAGATTTGCTGAATTTAGCCAATATAAATAAGCAATTATATTTAATATCTTCCCAAAAGTTCCAACAAGTTTCCACAAATCTAACGAAGTAAATATAAAGGTCATATTATTGTGGTCCACTTAAAACATTCTTTTGAAGACTTTTCAAATTTGAGATATTTTCATGATTTCGATTCAAACCATGGGCAAGAGATCATTGCTGTGAAAGCTTCCAGGTTTTCTGCTCTCTATCATTGAGTACAGAAATTAACAAAATTTGTCTTACTCTTATCCCTTTTAATTCCTTTCATGACGTTAAAGTTTTTACTTGCTTTCATGACATTAAAGTTTTTACTTGCAAAGAAAGCCAATTTCTAAAGA
>JAUBWS010081310.1:0-12542 GCA_032270445.1 Darlingtonia californica
TGAAATTTAAGGATATGTTAGTTTTGGCATTTGCAACATTTCTGTGTAAAAATTTGTAAGATATTTCACTTTTTAAAGTTTCCATAGCAACGGGGTTAAATCGGGAACTGTCTATTAAATTGTTAAACATACCTTTCTGACGTGCAACCAAAATGCAAAGTGCTCTTAAAATAGCCTGAGAACTAACTTTTGAAAAATTTCAACGGCGAGCAGCAACTGCTAAAGCTTATTTGTCATTGGATTTAGAGATCACCCTTATTTTATTGGACTTTGAAATTTTGCACAAAAAGTTTTGATCCTCATTTTGAAGATATAAGTGATGATCATCTAGACAAAAATTCTTTTTTACATATGAGAGAAACTTAATTTTGTTATGTTCCAAAGTTTGGAATGACTATGTTGTCAAATTTAAAAAAGTCATTTGAGTCACTTTTATAAGTCTCCTGATTCAAAAATTTGTGTGATTGCGTAAAAGTATTTCTTATTGGTGTTGAGTTTATATAAGAAAGTGCATGATATTTTATTTTGGTTTTAAGCTAGGTACACCTACCAAGAAATGTGTTAACACCCTCTTGTATCTCATTGGTAAATACTTTATTTAAATGAATAAACGTTCACCCTACCCTATTGTTTCTCCTTAGTGTTTTCACTAAAAGGATTTTAACACATAAATGAAAGAGAAATTATATACATACAAAGCCTACCGACGGCGAGCGTACATAAACATAAATCTCCTTCAATGAAGATTGTCTATATGCTAATATTTTGTACAAAACTTTTATCAAAGTTTAGAAAAATTAATCTACAACCTAAAAGAATACAAAAGGAAAATAAAGACGGATGCACATATTAGCTGGACATAATATTTTATTCACATGTTTATTTTGAGTTATACATTTTTAAAAAGATTACTGTAATAACTATTTATGACTAGACAGTAGCTCACGCTAAAATGCCCCGTTGCAGGCTTCAGCCTTAATTACACTCATCACTTTCATTAAACTTTCTTATTCAGTAATGTCACGCATTTTAGCAGGCATTGTGCTGGAAACTAGTTTGAGTGAGTGACGACCTCAGTCAGTGTGTCATTGTTTAAATTATTACTTGTGGTTTGCAACGACAAATCATAGTTAGATAAAAATGACTGTTTTGCTTTGAGCGTTTTTAATTATTTTTTAACATAATTTTATAAAGTTGAGTGAATTTAATTAGCACAATCTATTATGATAACAAAAGTCAATTATCTTAAGAACGTAAAGTGATTGGTTTTCGTGTTTTTTAAAGCAGTGTTAGAGCAATTTTTTATCATCAGAAGAATACTATTATCTGGAAATCCGGGTTAGGTCTACCGGACTAGACAAAATACGGATACGGATACGGATACGGATACCCTGGTCTTAAAATAAAAAAAAGATGAACAATTTTTTCAGCGACCCATCCGCTAACGTGAAGCAACAAAACAATTATTCAGTTTTAATTATCAGGAGAAGCATCTCATGAAAAGTAAGCAAATTTAATCTCACTAGTTCTTCTGTTCAGTTAACGAGGTTTAAATCTTTAGTTCTTCTAAATAATTAATGAAGTTCATCTTTTTACATCTTTTGAACAGTTAATTAGGTTCATCTCTCTAGTTCCTCTTAAAGTGTCAATGAGTATAGCGCCCACAAGAAACCTTTCTTTAATGCGAGATTTCCAGTGAACCACTGATACCTACGCAAAGGCAAAAAAAACTTAAGATCCACGTTTACTTCTAAAAAATCGGTCACTGACCCAAAATCGTAAAAATACCACATATAAAGTTTATTTAATTTCTTACAAAAATCCTATACAAGTAAAAACTTGTGTGCTGCTTTATTCTTTTTCAAAACACAATACGGGTGTGATTTTCTTGCGAGACTTATAAGGAGTATTCACCGCTTAGCTAGAGACATCTGGGGTGATTTAGCTACAGAGGCGTAGCCACGTATTTTTAGTTGGGGCTGCAAAATGTCTTGTTTAGTTGGTCTTTTCTACAGAAGATTTCTTTTACAGAGAAAAAGTAAATAAGTGCTGCATGCAAAATATTTTATTATTTTTTTTATCTTCAAATTTCATTTTAAGGGGGGAGGGCACCACCTTTCTCATGTTGATTACACACCATTGGTATTTTATTACAAAACATCCATAACAACAGCGATCTCATAAACAGCTTATAGCAAAAGCTTTTTACCAGTTCATTGCGAATAAATTATCGCTATCGCTTGCCAATTACATTTTTAATGGGATTCTAAGAGCTAATGCTTTTGATAAAGATAAAATAGAAACCTAAATTTTCCTTTTTCAGGACTTTTTTCGTAATTTCAGCTTCTTCATTCTTTTTTCTAATCTCTCTTTTTATTCAAATGTTATCTTTTTGTCGCTGACTGCTCGCTTTTTACAATGTTTCTCTTTTATTGTATTTTCTTTTCCCTTCATTTTGTATTTATATGGGCAAAGCAGATAAAAACTAAGAGATAATGAATACAAAAGAATAAATCTTAGTGAAAAGAAAAGCAAAGCAAAGTGTTTTTCTGATACTATGAAGGTAAAATATGGTATAAAAGCTTATCCCTTTGCTTACTCTTCATCGTAGGTTTTGATACTTGGTATGGTGGATTTTGTTTGAGTATTGCTTGAAACAAGAAGGGTATCCTATGTTTATGAAGAAGAAGGTTATCATAACATTATGCAAAACAACGGAATAATAACATATTCTAGAAAGAAAATTATCATTGATAAGTGTTACCTTTTGGATTATAATACTTTTTCTGTTCTTCTTTTACATTCTACTTCTTTCTGTATTCTTTTTTGCATTCTATTTGTAGGTGTGTTCCATTTAATTCTTTAGTTTTGCCACTGAGCTAAATAAAATAAACCATAAAGAATTTCTTTCAGGAATGTCTCGTTATCCTTAAAAAATCTTAATGGTCTAATTTTGTCATTTATAGATTTTCGTCGATCTTATTCGTTTATTTTTTCTAGTTTTTATTATCTTTAAAATGTGACACAATAAAATCTTGGTTTATAAAATGGAACCAGACTATTTTGTAAATGAGGATGAGATCTAAGATAGTGTTTCGGGTTAGAATTTCTGGATTTAAATTCTTTATGATTTAAAGATTCGAATTTTTCTTTCAATCCAATATAATTTTAGATATCGAGGCAAAAAATAGTTGAAAAAATTGTTGGAAAACTGTTGCTTGATTTTAGGGTACAGTCCGTACACTAGTGCATCTACAACTGAAAGTTTACTTTACTAAAAAAATTACTTTAAAAAAGTCAAAGACTGCGTAAAAATCAGGGTTTTTCTAAGGGTCAATTTTTGGCTATTTTTCAAATAAAAAAGCTCATCAATTATTCATGACATTGAAATTTTAGTAAATTTTACCAAAAAGTCTCTATAATTACCAGATAAGCCATTTGGAGTTGTTAAGTGCTTCCATTTGAAGATTTTTTCAGAACCCTGCTTTCCACCTTAAGTAACTGTATCTCAGGACATACTAACTATAACTTAGTAACGAACTCTAATTACTTTCATGAAATATTAACAACTCGTCAAAACCATGTGAAAATAATAAAATAATATCAGTAACACTACTGAATGTTGTAGACAAGCAAATGGTGGTAGTATTTTGAATACAGTTCATGTAACAACTTTCACAAATGAAATGTCTCAACGCCGGTTTGGTTTACTAGGTTTGTCACATTATTATTTACTCTCTACGTATCCTAATCTTTACAGTGATGTACCCAGAGGTGAGTCACTCTTATAGGAGGATAAGGAGGAGAATGCCATCGAAAAAATGAGAGAAGGTCTTGTATTATATTGGTGCAAAAGAAATAACAATTGATAACTTTTCACCTCTCGTCCGAGCTTTCGCGATCTACCTCAGATGCGTCACTGCTTTATGTTATAATCTGCAATTTTCTGCAAAATTAGGTAATTATTTTTAGCTGATGAACTTAACATAAAAATTCATGCAAATCCTTGTCCATTTGATTTGGCATTACCCTATTTTATCATGATGATTGAAAACAGAAACGAAGTTGGGGAGGTTCATTGGGAAAATGTTTATATGCAATTCGCAGCCCCTTGAGAGTTCTTAAATACATCTGAAAATTTCATTTTTTTAAACTAACATTGCCTATTTTTGCACTTTGGAAGATTTTTAGTTTACGTTTAGCGCCTACAAATGAGCAGCCTAGCAACGACAATGTTATTTTTATGGCTAATAAGAGAGACTTGGAATTTAAAAATCTTCAGCTGAAATTTTTCTAAAGAAGAAGATGAAATAGAGCTTGTTGGAAAGATAAAAGTATCTTCTTTCATTTTGATGTTTCTACGACAGCACCTGCTTATGTAAGGACACGGCAGGGGGCTCCGCCCCCTCCCCTTACAACCCCCGGACCTCGGTGTGCGTCACACGTCATGAAAGGGTTAAACGTATAGAAGACTGATATCTCGGGTTGAAAAATCACGTGTTTTCTAATGACAGACCATTCTAACTTTTCAGTCTAATAGGAAGGATGGTTCAAATCAGGTTGATCTAATATTCAACTATCGAAGTCACGTTTAATGTTAAACAAAATGTTATTCTATAGAATAAAGCTTTTCTAGCAAAAAGCGTCAAATGCTAAGAATATTACATCATCTTTCTGATAAGAAGCAAAGAAGTGTTGTTGAAGCATGTAACTATTTTGATATTGATCATCACCACAGGTTACTTATTTTTTCAATTTGAAAATAACGAACAGGCTCAAACTATGAGTCATATGAGTCCCGCTAAGGGTTGCAAGATCGAAAAACCACGAAGGGTTGGTTCCAAAAGGACAAAAATATTGAATTCAGTGCTTTTGAGAATTGCAATTTTAACATATTTTGGGAAAATTTTTCAAAAACGTCCAAAAACCCCCTAAAACAACAAAAATAGTCCCTCTAAGAGTGTAAGAGTGTAGTTTCCGAGTCAATTGTAAAACCGCTACATAACAATAATCAAAAAATATGGAATTATTTGGCCCAATTCTCAAGCATTCACAATTTATGGGCATTTGTTCAAAGACATAATGGTAATCTGACAATACAACTGAACGCATATGTGCGTCTTTCGGAGTCTATAATCTAAAGATAAAGGCTTAAAGGTATTGAAACTTTTGCATTTTACATTTTTTTCAGACAGTATGAGGGAAAGCTCTTGGTCTTCCAATACAACCCTTAGCAGACGCAGCTCTTTCAATTCATACGATGGTTTCAGAACATTATCTTATTCATCTTCAATAGAGCTGGAAGATACTTCGGTAAGATAAACGCTCTTTAATTCATTGGCCACAACGTTTATAATGTAATTTGATATAACCAAAATTTGTATGGTAGTTGTTTGACTTATTATTTCAATACATTAGTAATGAAAATCAACATGATGAATTGATGGTATTTAGCATTAGGCACTTTTATAAAACTATTCAAAGGAATACACCAATATTAACGCCACGTTGGGCTTAACTTCAGTTCATGGAACTTAGATGTAGAATACCCTGGGTATCCAACTAATCTGTTATTTTCATATCATGAAATTTTTTCGAAAAATAGTAACTTTTCTGAAAGCTTACTTTATAATATGTGACGATCTAGGGGAAAAGGGGACATAAAGCCAACCATATTTTACTTCAAGTTTACCTCTCAAAATCATGAAAAAACGTCTGTGGAGGAGTGCATTTCTATTTAAGCGACACGCAAACCCTACATAGACGTTTTTTAGTGATTTTGTCAGTGGGTGGAGTATGATAGCGGTAAAAATGACTAAGCCCCCTTTTCCCATAGACTTTCACATATAATTATTAACTATTATAAATTACCGCTTGAATAGATAGGCTGATACAGTGTGTCCTGAAAAAATCCGGAATTTTTATTTATTCTTTGCGATTTTTATACCGCTGTAAGATATTTTCCTACCAAAATATGTAAAAAATATCTAAATTTAATGAGCTATAAATCTTTTGTTTACAACGAATTGACTTATTTTTTGTTGCTGTGTTACATGTGTCACGAAAATATTTAATAAAGACACAATTTTTTTATCCATCCATGAACTGTACCTAAAATCAAGTTTTAATTCTATTACAACTTAATCCGCACTAATCCCTGAAAAGCTTCAAAACCAAGCTTAAATAAATAGGAAGTTTTATTGAAAAAATGTCTTGTTTAGAATTTTCTTAATTCATAATACGATTCTTAAAAGAAGAAAACCATGTAAATGTAAATCTAGCGTTATGTTACAGTTACGAATTCAAAGCGTTTTTTTATTAATCTCTATTCAGCTTTTCCTTAATTGATCGTTATACATTTAATTGAAAGGTCTCATGCTGAGAAATGAAATATTGGTCCAAATTTTTTTTTGTGTAGAATTAAAAGTTATATATTTGAAAAGAACATGAAATTTTCTCCTTTCTGTATAAAAGTCACATTCACTGACTATGAATATCAAAAGATATAGTTACCTAAACTTTGGGTTCCATTTTTTCAGTACACACTATACAGTGTGTTACATAAAATTTGAAACAAAATAAATCGTAATCTTTTTTATTCCGCGATTAGATTTTTTCTGGAATGATTTTTATATCACTAGAAAGCCCATTTTATCTACTTTTGAATGATGTGTATTTCTTTCCAAAAAGAAACTGGATCAAGAATAATTAAAGAAAGTATAAAACTCATTAAGTCTAGTAGGCCCCTGACTAATATCTCAGGATAGGCTTATGATAGAAACTTTAAATTGTGGTATGGAGTTATTCCTTAATAAGAGTAGTGCAAAAGTCACCTTCACAAATATATGGTTGCTATGGTTACTTGATGACTTTTAATCACGTAAAATAAAACATTGAAAATACATACACATCTTTTAAATGGCTATAACTTCTGGAATAGAAGACATTTTCTAAATCTGTTTTGTTTTCGGAAAGCCAATAGAGTAAGCCTTTATAATAATTCATTAAATTTTAAAAGTAATCAATTTTTGACTAGCTACACGGCGCCAAAAACGCTAAAATTATTTTTTCGCTTTTGGCGCGCCATTTTGAAAATATGACGTCACTTGAAAAATTGATGACGTCGGCATCTTTCTTTTATCCTTAAAAGATAAATTTTCAAGTTTCATGTAATAATAAGAGTTTAAAGTTTTAGTCAATTTACGCTATTTTTTCTTACATTTCTCACTTTCAGTTCAATAATTAAGCATAATTATGCAACTAAAACAGCTAACTACCTGAAATTTTGTAAAAATGCTCTAAATAGAATTATGTTAAAACCAAAAAGTTTCAAGTTCATAGATATTTTGGTTTAGGTGATATTTATACTTATAGAGGGCCTTGGCCTAGTAGCCCAGGTACAAGAAATGTATTTAATTTTTTACTGTGCCTTGATTTATGTACAGATATTTGTTTACCTTATCTTAAACTTTTTTAGCATTATAGCTTGTTTGAAAAAGATCAAATAGACTCCTTCAAAAAAGCTTTCGCCATTTTTGATAAAGATGGTGATGGACATATACAAGCAAAAGAACTACGAGCTGCACTTCGGAACCTCGGTCAGAATCCAACTGATTTAGAACTACAAGAAATTATTAATGAAATGGATATTGATAGGAATGGCACGATTGATTTTAATGAATTTGTTAGGACGCTGATTAAAACGTACAAACAAGAAAATAAAGAAGAAGATTATAGAGCGGTAAGAGTGTTCTACTATCAATATGAAGACACCTTCTAGGCCTCAACCTATTAAAGGTTTCCGAGACTATATCATATAGCATTAAATCTCCTCTCGTTTTCCGGGACTGAGTCTGGACTTCCAAATGTAATATTGGAATTATCTGTTCTTTATAATTTTTGGTTCAACTTAATTAGATTAAAACCGAGGCAGGGTATGTTAACAATAATTTTGGGAAAAGTGTGTTAGGAATTTTTTCAGAAAAAATTTGTTCAAAAAATGGCAGTTATAAAGGGTTCTAGATTGATATTTCATAGTAGACAAGGTTACCTTTTGTGAATCTTAGATTTTAGCTCTTCTGAATTTTTTTGTCATTGAACCAAAGAAAAATCTTTTTATAGCAGTTTACTTATCAGTTTGCACCGTTGTTTTAGGCATTTGAAGTTTTTGATACAGATGGATATGGATATATCGATGTTCAAGAAATTAAAGAATTATTATCAAGTGTAGATGACGGATTAACAGTTAAAGAACAACAAGAAATAATAGCTAAAGCAGGAACAATTGAAAATGGGAAAATGACCTATGACCGTAAGTTTATTATGAAAGTTCTTTCATTCTTCTCGTAATCTTAAATTTTTTAAGAAAACAGTGCAACAATTAGCGGTATAAGCCATGATTACAACCTAAATTGCGCATCGAAAAAACGTATCCCAGGGAATTGAAAGCAAAAATAAAGGTGATGTGTCACCTTAACATTCGAATTTGAAGAAGGTATACTATTGCAGGCATATCAAAGCTTAAAGAAGACGCCTTAGAAGACAAGTTGTGACAACACATAAGATTAAGGTTCAGATTTTTTCCAATCTTCATCAGAACTTACTAGAAACACATATGATGGAATAATCACTAATTAATTATTTTCACCAACGAAAGCCTCATATGGCATCAACCTCGAGAATACGTAATCACCATTTTAATAATCATGTTATAGAATTCGTCAAGTTGCTGATGTAATGGAAGTCATCAATCATGAGCGAATCGAATTGACCGTTGGAATAATCTATATTGCAGCATAAGAAGATTGTCACCAGTTTCAATGAAGATGTTAATCTTGCTGAAATCACCTGACTTTTTTATCCGACAACTCATAAACGCAATAACTCTACTAAAAAATGTTTTCCGTGAATATCCAACTTCAAGATGAGGCAAACAGTTAGTAAACTAGAAAAACGGGCTAAAACACCTTTGGTATAAGTTGAAATTGTGATTTTCCAGAATCACATTGAAAGGCTTAATGCAAATACCAGGAGAAAAAGTATTGTTTTAAATGTTTAACTGTTTAATATCACACTTTCTACAAAATTAATTAATTACTCAAAACTGCCTGAAATGAAATTAAGAAGTTGTGGTAATATGATTTTTAAAATCGTCTTTCGTAGTTTTTTCTATATTTTATCCACGGTCCTTTGAACACAGGCTCTATTCCAAATACCTCTATTTCAATTTATCTCTGCCTTTTATTGGTTTTAAATTTTCGCTGTTTAGACTGTTTAAACCGATTATCTCCCTAATCTAATATTTTCTATACACTAACTTAACACACAATGATACACAGGAAAATTGCCGCCCATGTTTGTGGTTGCTGTTTGCGTTTATCGTATAGTTCACAGAATACCACCGTCAGGCATAGCTAAAGTTTTAAAAGGTAGTCAAATGGCAATTGTTACTAACAACTTATGGAATTTTCTATTTTAGCTTTGAAACTAAGTGGTTCTAGCTATCATCCTTCTTTCCAGATAATACAGTTTGTATTTTTTTAAAGTTCAATCCTGATCAAAACAACCAGTTGGTTCAGTGTTGTGATAGGATCTTGCCAGTATTTCAGTAACGCAAGTCATGTCCGGTTTTTTGTCTATGTATGAAAATTTCAGTCATTATACCGAACAGAACTAGAAGTTATCCAGTGTATCTAGACAAAACCGGATACATCCGACATTATATCAAAATTAGTACGCCGGACACCACTCTACTCAGCGCATTAAATTTTTGTCTTGCGAATTGTAGTAGTGCAGAGTTGTCGGGAGTACATTTCTGGTGTTCTCAGGAGCTTTCCCATGTAATTATAGCAAAATGAAATTGAGATTTATGCAGGACAACTCCAGACATATCAGGTGTTTTAGCAGGGTCCTGTTTTGGTATTGTGTAATTCACCCCATGTAAGAATGAATGGTCTCAGTTTCAAATGACGACGATGTCGATGCACCAGCAGACAGTCTTGTGTTTTGTTTTGTATTTTTTGCTGAAATTTCTGGTGTATTTTTGGAATTTTACTGGCATTAGAACTAGACCAAACTGGAATGCGTGTGACAAGTGTGCAATTTAAAGCAAAAGGGTTTCCTAGACTGTTTAAAATGTAAAAACCGAGTTTAAAGTGAAATAATGCTTTTATTACTTTACCTTCCTTTTACAAAGTTGAACATCTTTGTCACTTTTCAAAAGTTGAGATGTTATGACGCTTTATCAAAAGCATCAAAATGTTCAAATCTATGAAAGGAACGTTAAGTGGCAAAAATGTCCAACTTTGTGAAATGAATGTAATAGCGTCAAATAAATTCAATTTTGAGAAAAAGTACGTAAAGCATAGAAAATGTTCAAGTTAATGTGAAGAACATAAAACGTCAAATTATTTTGAGAAAGGAACATGAAGGAACAGAAACGTTCATCTTTGTAAAACAAACGTATGTTCAACTTTTTGAAATTACAAAGCATTGTGCATAATTCATTAATATAAAAATATCTTAGCAACTACATATGCTATGGACTTCATACTTTGACCAGCTCTCTGTGCCATTGTAATTCTAGTCTTAAAGTTTTAGTTCTGACATTTGTTTGGTTGCTATTTTACAGGAAAAAACCCAAAATCTGCAATAACTTTGCATCTTCGTTGAAATTTTGATGATAGGTAGATATTATCAATATAATGTAAGATTAACTTCATTTATTAGTATTATGTGACCAACGTGTATTTTGCAGACTAGAAGATTAGAAAACTGGACATTAGAATAACCTAGTAAGTCTTATTTTACACTCTAAGTGCCCACACAAGAACCGCATTATCAGCCCCTTTTTCTAAAGAGCAAGAGTAGTATCTTTAGAGTCGCTGTTGCTGCTATCAGGCTGCTTTATTTACTCATAAAACTTCATAAGCCACGCACCTTTTAAAGTTTCTTTTGAGTTTAGCTCTTTCTAGACGTCAAAGTTCGTGTTTATAACACCTGATGTTTATAACTCCTTGAATACTATTAACACTAGATTTAGTCATTTTAAGATATAAAGTTTTAAATATACAGTATGAGCGTTAAGCTCAAAACTGTAGATGTTAAACGGTGAAATTAGAAAAAAAACGAATAGACGAGGCACTAACACAAACAGGACAGGGACAAAACAATGACAATAACATAAATGGGGAATGAGGAGTGTGTAGAACTGTAAAAAAGATAAGAGTGTGTAAGTAACAGAAAAACATAATATGAAAAAAAGCGAAAAATTACAGAAGAAGGTAATCAGAAGGTAGTGAATGATAAAATAGAAGACAGAAGATAGAAGAGTTGGCCAGATGGTAAATTTAAATTGTGGATCATCATTCGATGACCATATCAGTTATTTCGGGGAATTAACGTCGAAATAACTTTGAGAAAGAACGAAATGGTAGTAGAAATAGGAGAAATGAAAGGTGAATAGAAGTGTAAAAGACAAATTTTAAATAGAGGTATGAAAGATGAAATTGTAAGCGAAATGATAGAAAACACAATCTCGCCCACCCTTGCCATCAAATGAGTCTCACATGGGTCGCCACGCCATGCTACCAACTAAACAAAGTGAGTCGCTACTCCACTTAACCTACTATTTTTAACCAATCCGAGAGAGAAAATATGTTAGTATTTGAAAGATAGCTATTGCAACATGAGAATTATAGCAGATATAAAAATGAGACAAGAAGAAGTTAGTTTGACTTAAGTCATTTTTTAGGATGTCAAACTTTTCGAAGGAAGAAAAAGAACCAGCATGGCTATCGAAAAGTTTGCCAAGATGTTTTTAAAATGTATTCATAAAGGCACCTTATTTTAGCATTCTAGAAAATAAATTTTAACGTTTAGGGAGAAAATCATCATAGAGAGCAGCACGGGCGATATGCAAAAACTCAGACGAGATAGATCCATAGAACACATGTTCTGGGATATTCCCAGACAGGTCCTGCACCCGAACAATGAAAAAAGGGTATGTATAGTCACAATGAGGAAATATTTCTTAAAACTGGAAGATTTTTGTAAACTGAAAGAAAATTGAAAATCACAAAATTCACAGTAAAATTGAAGTACTTCACTTTAATCTTTTCATCTTTCTTTTTGCATTTCTAACACCTTGGAGTAATTTCAACCCTATTGATACCGGGCTAGTTTAACATATTTTCCGGTTTTTTGGGAGAAGATAAAGATTTTTGGAGTAAATTAGCCCTAAAAATGACCCAAATATTGAAAAAAGTAATGACGTCATCATATTTGACGTAGTAGCCAAATGTCACTATTTGATTGTATATTCTGAATCACGTTTATGTAATCTAACCTTTGAAGTTCATATTTATAATAGTTGGAAAATTATTTATATTTAATGCACTAATGTGACTTTCCAACTACCGCAAAGGTAACGGATCGAGTGAGGATTGAACCTACTGAATTGATTGAATTGCTCTACCGACTGCGCTATCGATCCAATGTCATTACACTAATTCGTAGTAGACGAGCGGAGCGGCACCGCTCAA
>JAUBWS010081321.1:0-12541 GCA_032270445.1 Darlingtonia californica
AAAAATCGTACGATATTTTTAAACCAATCAACTTTGTTGAAAATGTATTTTGTCCGATTGATATCAAGATTGCAAAAGTTTGAAGTTAACAGACCTTTCCCGAATTAATTATTCGAAAATTAAAACTTATGATTTTAAACTTAAACATTATACAAAAGTAAGACCAAATACAAAATTTCAAAGGAAGCTTTTTTATAATTCAGTCACAAGCGTTTGAAAAACACTTGTTTGCATGAAAACGAGGCATGATTGGACAAAAACATTTTATCAAGGCAACACAAAGCTGTTTCGTTGAAAAACGAAAGTGCCATAACTTTTGTTGTACAATTCAGATGTTAATGAAATTTTCAGGATATGTTAGTTTTCGCATTTGCAACATTTCTGTGCAAAAATTTGTAAGATATTTCACTTTTGAAATTTTCCATAGCAACCGGGTTTATTCGGGAAAGGTCTACTCAATATTGTTTTTCAAATTTGTATAATAATTAACGAGTAATAACATGATATTTTCGGGTGTTTTTGGGATCAATAGACCCTCGGATCATTGAAAAAAATTCCAATAGCCCTTACTGCGTTCGGGCTATTTGAAATTTTTTAAATGAACCTCGGGGCTATTAATCCCAAATCACCCACAAAACAATGTAATTACTAGTACGAATAAACTGAAATTCTTATACAGCACATGAAGTATATTAACCTTTATTGGATTATGCTGTGGAGGAATATTAAACTTCTTTTGTTTATTACTATACTTATCTTTTATTTAGATAAAGTTGTTTATGTTTGTTGTGTGACAGAAAACAAAATGAAACCAGTCAAATGAAATCAAGAAATTCCTTTGCGTGCATGTCAAAACATCACCAATTCCTCATTTGTAAAAGTAGTTGTATCAAATCACAGATCCTTGCAAATATGGTTTAGACAGAAATTCCTTGATGTAACAAAACAAGTTACGCAGTTGATGCCTGGTTCTGAATTATTTTTCTTCAACGCTCATTCTCATTTTTAGTGAAGCCGTGAGGGCATGAGGCTTTCGGCGGTGAAAATTACCTCACCATAATTCACAAGGTTCCCTGTAGGTGTACCACAGGAAGGCAGGACCCCTATTGATAACAGTTCAATACGGAACTGAAGAGGCTATCCTGGGTAAACATTCGTAAATAATAATAAAAATAATAATCTAACCGTAGCACACAGATAAATTGATGCCGTTCAGCATTAACGATGCCAATGTAGTATGTTCGGAATATTTTAATGACAGTGTAGTGGGCTTGTTTATGTCAGTTTTAAGCCAAAAACCAATCGCATAAGACTAATGGTAAGAACTAAACAGACAAAATGAGAGAAGTGTTATTCTCAGACGAACAAAAATGAAGAACATTAACTATCACTATAGGGTATGACTATCACTAGAATCGCTTTTGCGAACAACTCTCTTCTTATAGCTTTCAAGAATCACACTAGTCTACCCAATAAACTGATCCGGGCTTTTTTGCCCTCCTCTTGGTCTATCGACAGACGTCCAAAGGTAAGTAATAGAAGTAATTTAGAAGCCTGGAAACATTAAACTTTGATTGTTAAAAATAGTCACGCTGATTGGTTGATAGTGCGCGTAACAAAGCGACGTGATTGGCTCTTTTTCATGATATTGACATACTCGCGGTTTTGGTCGTTAGCCGATAGACCAGGAGGAGGGTAAAAAGCCCGGAGCGATATATCTGATAGACTAGGCTCTAATCTGATATTCAGTTCCGCTACTCACTTAACCGCACGCTCCGCTCTAAAGACGGTTGTGAATAGTGGTCTACCTCTTTCTCGCCCATCCGTGTTTACAGCGAAGCGTGCGATGGAAGCGAGAGGCGGATCTGAATATGAGATTAACTAGGCTCACACGTGATTCTCGTATTCCTACTTACCGCTTGTTCATTGTTGTTTTAATTAGACCTTAAACCTTGACGTATCATTTTATCTGATTAGTTATTTTTCAATATACAGTTAATTACTTATTCTTATATAGTAATTAATTATATTTATTGATTTATTTATTTAATTTTTAGTTATAATTTTCAAAATTAGGTTTTTATAACTTCATGCAAATAAATTATCAGATCAGTATCAGAATATTGTTGAGTGTTGTGGGAAAAATGTTAAACTATTCCCCGTAACACTGAAATAGTCACTTAGATGTTATCCGTTTGAGTATATTTCCAAGACTAAGCTAAAATTGTCATGGGCCCTAATTTAAAATGAAAATGATACTGGATAAAACTAGTTCAAATTCCTAAACAATAAGAAAAGACAATAGAAATGGATTTTGTAAAAAATGACGTATAAAATCACGGGATCAACGATTCGTGCATGAAGCTAACGAAACGGCAAATAAGACTGAAATACGTGACTATATACATTTACGACAGTGTGTTAGGTTAATTAACTGTGTCTATATAAGGTAAAAATCATTTCTGTGATTGGGTTTGCTCGTTCATTTCATTGAACCGCATTTAATGCAAGATTTGATTTACATTCATTTTCACTCAATGCAGAATAGACTGCGATGAACTGAGAACAGCTTTAACTTTGTATTATAAGGATCAAATACAAATTGCGTAATTCATAAAGATAGCAGCAAATACACATGCTAATGGACTTCAACTTTTGATCTGAACACTGTAAGGGGCCATCCATAAAGGATGTTTGCATCTAAGGGGGGAAGGTGGTCAGCCAAAAGTGGACAAAAGCGGACAGGGGGACGGGGGGGGTGGTCAGCCAAATGTGGACATCCTTTTTGCATGAAAAAATATTTTCTACAGAATGCCTGACAGCATGTATGATGAACTCTAGCTTCAGTCCTTCATGCCACAATGTTGGGTGTCTAAGTTTGGCCAAAGATTTCCATTATCAACCATCTTTCCTCGAAGTTTTTGCGAAGAGATTACAATGCAAGCTTTGCGGACCGGGGGGGGGGGGGGGACCTGGCCCCTAATGCTAATGTGAGTCCAGTTAGAAAGTTTCAGATATTCAACCTGTCTGGCTGGTATTTTACAGAACAGAATCTTAAATTTGCTATATAACTTCACGTCTATTAGAAATTTGACTTGAAATTTTGGTGATATTATAAAAATATAAACAAAATGTAAAAATATCACTTGACTAATGTATATTTTACATACCAGCAACAGTTTGATAACATTGGTCACATAACATTATTAAGTTTAATTACTGTTAGTAACATCTATTCATCACCAAAATTTGAAGTCATAAAAAACTGAATGATGCAAAGTTTAAAGGTATGCAGCAGATTTTAGGAGTGCTGGTAAAAACAGGGAGCCCATAGCATATATCGTTGCTGAGATATTTCTATTCTAATGCATTATGCAATTTGCACTTGAGCTATAACACAGGATGATAGTTGTTCATGTTCATGTTTTGAAATTAATCCCGTCTTCATTGTTCCTTAAGTATACAGCCTCCATTAACATTGTACACACTCAAGTAATTTGTGATCGTTCAACCTTAAAATTGCTTTAGATATACCTTAAGGGCATTAATTTTCGCGGGAACTAATTTTCGCGAATTCTAGGTTTTCTTTTGTTCTTGAACAATAGTCTTTTGTTATAGAACAACAGAATTCGCGAAAATCAATTCCCGCGAAAATTAATGCCCTTAAGGTACTTGTTTTTGGAATTGACTGCTTTGGATGCAATACTATTAGCAATCTGACTAGAATATTCTGTCTTGCTTTTCAATTGCTTATAAGATTTCGAATATTCCGCGAAGTTTGAATTACGTGGAGCTCTTTTTTACGTAATAAGGCCAGCTTTATACGGCCCTATCCAATTAATTACTTTCATAGGGGTTGTAGTTTTCATTTCTCAAATACTTAGCAAAGGCCGGTAGATCTATGATTAACACGGCGTTAATTTATATGTTAAAATTACAACATACTATCGATAAGTGGGACCCTGGATAAATGGGACTTCATACAAATCACTATAGTACCATTCGCTAAGTGGGACTACTAGTTTCGGTCCCTTCGGAGTACATTTCATACAAACACTTCGGATAACTGGGATTTTCGCTAAGTCGGACATTTTTTATTCATTCTCTGTATATTTTCACTTGGTCCCTTAAGTGAAAAAAAGATTTAGTGCACACTTGATGAATTCCATTAAAAATCACTGAGTGGTGGAAAAGTTATCTAAAAAACCGCTAGAGGGTGAGGGGTACTACCAGTGATACTCGTCGACGACGTGATGGATATCATCATTTGACTTTGATATTCACTTTCACTTTGAATTTGACTTGACTTTCATTTTTGATTTCACTTTGATTTTCAATTTTACTTTCGACTTGAAGTTTGACTTTACTTACACTTTTGATTTGAAATAACATCGTGATACTCCTCGGTCACCATAGACCGTAAGCGTACGGTATAGCAAGACGCAGATCGATAATTATCAGATCATGATGTATTTAAAAAGTCTTGAGGTTTTAACAGATTATCGTGTGACAATAGATCAAATTTGAATTGCATAGGAGATAAATTTCCAAAAAGACATGAGAAAAGCAACATTCCTATCGTAGCCAACCCTATTTTCTAGGGGGAAGGGGGCTTATTAAGTGTTCAAGGAGGCCCCACCATAGTTGGGGCCGAGGGGCGAAGAAAATTTTGAAATTTCAAGCCTCTAGATTGGCTAAAACAGGCTTCTTTTAATAAAAGTTTTCAAAATCATCGAGGTAGAAATAATAAAATAAAAAAATAAAAAATCATCGGTAGCTGCTGGTTTTCAAACTTAATAGAAGAAACCATCTATTCAAATATAGCCTATTTTTCTTGCATGTCACGAAAAGTTGTGGGCCGATTATTTCAGACTACGATTTGTTATATAATAGTAATCGCATGGTTTGGAGGGCAATTAGCTAAAAAAAACAGAGTTGCAAGAAAAAGCATAAAATCATACCGAGTCCGGAGGAGTTATTTTTTTGTTAATTGAACGACAATAACAGTGATTCCTTGTTAATAATCAGGAGGGCATAATTTTTGTTGTTTCTCTTGAAAGAAGACATGTCATATGTATGCTCCATATCATAAAATGTAATCTTATATGAGCCTTTCATCAAATTTTATTTGTTGTCAGATAAATTATCACGGTAATTACTTTAAATTTTTGGCCCTTTCCGCAAAAGTTTATTCCGCGAAATCTTTTGAAAATTTGTCAACCTCGAAAGTTTATTCCCGCAAAATATCTGAGAATGCCGATTTTACAAAATTTTCACAATTATTCGTCATTTTATTGAATTTTCTGACTTTAAAGTAATCATCTCATTTCCGCATATGGGAATAAATTCCCTAAAGTGTTTCTTTTGATAATCACTGTTCATGAATGATGAATGTGTTTTGATGTGTGTTGTGCTTTTTGTTTTGTCTTGGTTCAAAAAATTCCCGCGGAAAGAAAAAGATGAAAAAAGAGTTAAAGTGTATTTTAATGACCCGAATACTGTTGATAGTTATAACTGGTGCGCAAATTACTTTTTTGTATTTCATTGGTCTACAAAATATATTTTGTTATAGAAGAGGGCATTATTACGGATTTAATCACATGGGGTAAGAACCAATCAGATTCTTGCAATTATGCCCTCCTGATGATTAGTTATCGCATAGTTTGGAGGGCAATTGAAAATAACGAGTTGCAAGAAACATCAGCACCGAAATTATACCGAGTCCGGAGGTCGAGGTAGGATTTTATGCTTTTTCTTGCAACGAGTTGTTTTTTTGTTAATTGAACGACAATAACCATGTGATTCCTTGTTAATCATCAAGAGGGCATAATTCTTTTTTTTTTCTCGAAAGAAGACATGTCATATGTATGCCCCATTTCTTTTCTAGCGCAAATGTCTGTCAAATGGGAAAAACCCAATTTCCTTTTGTTTTTTAAGAAAACCGCTTACCGAATACGAAATATATATCTTATTATAGAAGAGGGTATTATTACGGATTAAATCGCATGGGCTAAGAACCAATCAGATTCTTGTAATTATGCCTTCCTGATGATTAAACAATGAAAATATTCAGAAGTATATAACTTGTTCATATATTGAATTTATGCGTGGGTAGTTTCTTGGATACCATACTGTCTTTATAGTCTTTTTCCACCTTGAATTACAACCCTTGGCAGCAATCGCGAGAAAAGGGGCGGGTTGCAAGCCAGAATCAATCTTTGATTCAACCAATCTAGTCTGTACCTAATCTGATATTCAGATCCGCTTCTCGTTTCCACCGCACGCTTCGCTGTAAACACGGATGGACGAGAAAGAGGTAGACCACTATTCACAACCGTCTTTAGAGCGGAGCGTGCGGTTAAGTGAGTAGCGGAACTGAATATCAGATTAGTCTGTACCAGACCGCCGCACCGGTACGATGATTTCCCGCGGTACGTTGCGCGGTTCAAGCGCTTTATGATCCACTCAGTCCTAGTTTTTCAGGACTGATCTTAGATGGAGAGTTATGATGTTGCTAGGTTACTGTTTAAATTGTCTGAGAGATGTAAAAAATAAGATTTTCAATTTAAAATTTCAAGGGTATAAAAGTTATACCATTGGAAAGAGCATGAAATTTCATAACTTTTGATATAAAAATCGCATCCATAAATACATTGTAAAAACAATTTTGTTGATAAAACGTTAGCTAAAAGTGAATGTTTAGCAATACTCATATCGTAGCAGTTTTGATGGACCTGTCAAAAGTCTATGACTGCATTCCCCATGTTGTTAATTGCAAAATTGTCGGCGTATGGACTAGACAAAAACGCGTTAGACCTAATAAGCTCGTCGGCTCGTCGGGTCAACATTCAGCCAATTCATTGAATAAATAATACGAAAAACGGACTTGAAATCAGCACTCTTTAAGTACCTATGGTACCAAATTTCATTTCAAATGGATACTTTTTATCTTTTGACCAAAATACCTTAAAACAGTTATTTCTGGTATGATAATTGAAAAATAAACATCATTTTTGAAATCAGCACCCTTTATTTACCTAAGGTACAAAATTCCATTCAGAACGGACTTTTTGATCTGAAAATACCTCAAGGGTCCGGTTTTTCTAAAGGTCCGGGTCCGGTAAGTAAAGTATGAGAGAGTGGTTCGTAATTGCATTCTACTGAGAGATAATGAGAGAAAAATAT
Organism: Darlingtonia californica; assembly: GCA_032270445.1. Taxonomy (NCBI): domain Eukaryota; kingdom Viridiplantae; phylum Streptophyta; class Magnoliopsida; order Ericales; family Sarraceniaceae; genus Darlingtonia; species Darlingtonia californica. The sequence continues at coordinate 7,186 of JAUBWS010081321.1, forward strand.
TGATTAAAATGTGATTTCTTACTCAAGAAACTTCTTAGGAGGTTCTTTTGAAGTTTTTCCGTTTCGTTTGGCTTTAAATGAATTAGCTTTTTTTCTTGCCTTTGGTCTGGCATCCTGGTCAAAATATTTCGTCGGTTAAAATTTGAAAATTTTCGTCACACTTAACCGACGAAATTAATGACGAATTTTTTAACGATAAGGTATCCTAAATTGGTTTCGCAATAATCTACATTATGTACTTTAAAGTCAGAAACTTTCGCAGGAAGAATCTTTCGCGGATCAGCCTAACCGCGAAATTTAGTATTTCGCGGGAATCAACTTTCGCGGATGACCGATTTATGATTATGAGTCGTTTGAACAGCGCAGATTGAAAGGAATTTTGTAAACGACTCTTTTTGTTACACAGTGAATTGACCATAAAATTTTAACACAAATAATGATTTTTATTTGTTTCAAAAATGTCCTTCTTTTGTACGCCTTCTTAAGCGACTGTTATAATTTTTACGGGAATTTTGGAGAGCATTTTTACGCTGATCCGTTCCGCCCGTTCTAGTTTTTCAATTTTCATGAAAACAAGAAACATTTCAAAGATTTTTCAATGGGCTTTCAGCTAATATAAAATTTTATAGAAAATAGTCAATATTAGAGTCAATATAGAGTTTTTATTTTGCGTTTCCAACATTTTGATATATACTGTATTTCACCGCGATTGTAATGAGCTAAATTCTAGAAAAATTAATTTTATCAGCTCCTCAAAGTTATGATCGGTGGTTGGCCATATGTCTGGGATTAAATGGAAATACATATTCCTTTCGAACAACAACAATTATTTTTCATTTATGACAATAATATTAAATCTGAGCAAAGATGAATATTGTTTTACAATATAGCTGTGTTTTTTGCATAAAGTAACATTACAGGGTGTCTGCCAAAATCCTAGCATGGATTTCCCTAATTTTTTTCCGGCTTTTAAAATCGAGTTTGGTGGTTTGTAGCCTAATATTTCAATGCACCTTTCAGAGAAAAATCTATAAATTACACAAAAACTACTTTTACGCATTTCAACAATGAAATAAATTATGCTGTAAACAGATGAGCTTTTTCCCTGATTGTTGTTAGGACAACTGAATTCCCTGATTTTTCCGGCAGAACTCCTGCATTAGCTTGTTTTTGAAGTCACTTTATTGTCAAAAACTTTCGCAGTTTTTTTGCTGACAAAGAAATTGCGTAATGTAATTTCCATGAAGATTTTGAAAACCGTTAAAATTCATGCTGGTCTTTCATTAAGCAAATGACACGGGGATTTTTAGGCTGTTGAGATTTAAAAAAAAAAAAAAAAAGAACCCTGGGTAAATAATAGGACAGTCAAAGGATACCCTCAATGCAAATTTCATTTTTTCAACCATTTGAATAGCTTTCCAAGACATCAAATCAGAGGAGCTCTGTAGTACTCTGAGAGCATAGTCTGAGCAACGAGATTCCTGAAGCATCTAAAGGATTTCTATCCTTTAAATATAAATAAATCGAAATAATATATCCTATCTATATTTACAAATATTTATAAAAAATCATAATTAAAAATCTATGCGAAGACAACCAAATCCATAAACACGAATAAGTTTCCTTCAAATTATGATCTAAAGTGAATGTTTAAAATTGCGGACCTGTCCCTTGATAGAAAGTCCTGGAGTACGACTAAGAAAGGACCAGAGCTTTATTATGTAATTTCAATAAACTTTCAAAGGTTTATTTTCTAAAGTCACGTTTCAAGTATGTCGTTTTTCCAACAATGGAGCACCCCTTTTCGTACCAGCGCCAACAATGGGGCACCTTTTCGTACATAAAGTGTGCGGGAGATACCTTAAGGGCATAAATTTTCGCGATCATAAGTTTTCGCGATTTTTGCTCTAAATCGCGAAATTAAATTCCGCGAAACATCTTAAAAATGGCCAAATCGCGAAAATTTATTCCGCGAAATGCGAATTTTTTTCTCCTTTTTTTCTTGTTTTGTAAATATTTCAAGAACGTTAAAAACATTTTGAAGATTGATTCCTATACATTCTTTTATGTTATTATATGTCAAAAACCTTTTAACTTGAGAATGTGGTATTTACTTTTTCCTTTGACCTTTTACTTACGTCGATCGCGAAATTCACACTAAATTGTCCAATCGCGAAAATAAATTCCGCGAAATTCGCCGATTTTGGCCCTGTCAACCTCGAAAATTTGTTCCGCGAAAATTTATGCCCTTAAGCTATATCTACGTGACAAAATTTCACAAAATAAGTATTTTTGTCACAAAAACATCGAAATAAAAAGTCAAAACACGAAGAAGGCAGTCCTTAGATTGTGATGTGTAGTGTGTAATGCGGCATATAAGAAGTACTAAAAACCTTAACATCATCTCTACAGAAAATTAGGTGTCGAAACTTGGCAGCGCTGCACATAACCTCTGATCATCAATCACGTGAGCGATAAGATCATACACGTGATCTAAAAGTTTGGTCAATGTGATGAGTAGTCAATTTTTTCTTCAAAATAGTTTAAAAGGCTTCTTACAAAGGTTACTTGATTTACTCAACAAACATCGAAAAATAACTTTCAGCGTGATAAATGAGAAGTTGTGACTTTGGTTTTCATATCAAAGAGATTATACACAAATCTTATATCAGGAAACACTTTGTTCTGCCGAGATTAAAGAATTATTTGTTGTTTCGCAAAGTATCAAACAGGGAACAAAAAGCGATATATTCAATTTGTTAATCTTAAATTTGTTGTGTTTAAAGGTCGATTCCTCTGTAAGCTTGATCTACATCATTGTCTGTTATACTGGACACAATCTGTTCTTCTTGAATGAACGATTGGACATTTCCATTTTCTTGATCAATTTCATTGATCTCACTTGTAGGTTGCAATTCTTTTATCCCTTGAATAGTTTGGCCAGTTAATTGGTTGACTTGCTGTTCTGGTATCGTGAGAACCTGGTTATCACCACCACCATGTTGTATTTGAATGACTGCTGTTCGGTTGTTGAAATGGAGTACATTTTCTGATCGTAGAAGATTATTTTGATTTGCTGTTTGTAATCCCATGGCATCTTCACTTCCATCTAGTTGATTGCGACTTTGAAGAGCTTCAGCATCTGCAATGATTTGAGCTGCTTGATTTTCACTCATCAGGATTTGTCCGGTACGTGCATCGATTTGCGCAGAACTGACAATCAAATGTTGGCCTTGAACAGCTTCGTTAGGTGTGCTTCGAACAATAACTCCATGCTGTGACAAATGAGCGGCTAACTGAGCAACTTCATTTTCGCTGACTATATGTAAACTCTGTGTATTATCACCGTTCTGAGTTAGCTGAGCAACTTGGTTACTCAATATTTGAGCAGCAGTTTGGCCATCTCCTTGAGCGGCTGCTGTATCGATTAATAGTTGAACGTCGACTGCAGCTAGTTGAGATGCATCCACAGCTGTTATGGGGTTGCCATAACCATGATCAAAATATTGTTGATATTGTATACCATCTTGTGTTAAGACAGCTTGTGCCTGTTGTGTGCCACCATCATCTACATTATCTGTTTGTAATTCACGACCACGAACGGTTTGTCCTTCAAATTGCATACCCTTGTGACGTCGTTGAATGTGACGTTTCAAGCTTGACCTGTTGGAACAGCCTCGTTCACAGAATGGACACTGGAATTGTTGAACGATACCATCGCGACACTTTTTCAAGTGCAAATAAAAGCCGGATTTTGAACTGTAATGTTTTCTACATTTATGGCAGACACCTTCTGGAAGCTCAGATTCATCCAATAACAAGTAGGGATTCTTCTTAGGAAATTCAAGATCACCACCAGGTTGATGCCTTATCACATGTCGATTGTAACTTGATTTATGTTGGAATTTAACATCACAAACTGGACATTTGTAAGTGATCAATCCTCCATCAGCAGTATGTCTCATCACATGGGCATTATATTGAGAGCGAGAGTAGAATTTTCGTTCGCAATGCGGACATTGTCGTATGGGCTTTTCATCCGCATGTGTAATCATATGTTCTTTTAATCCGGTTGCCGTTTTAAAGGCATATCCGCACTGTTCACACTCATATTCTCGTGCACCGGAATGCATTACACTGTGAGTGTAGATTGACAATGCCGTTGTTAGCTTTTTCTTGCACACAATACAAGTAATAACACCTTCATTGGCATGAATAGAGAAGCAATGTTCTTTCAATTCTGCTTGTACTTTAAATGTTTTGAAACAAATATCACAACGAAAATTCTTAATCATTGTATGCATTGTTTTGATGTGATAATTTAAATTTCCTTTAGTTTTATGACTACTTCCACACATCTCACAGACGAATTTACGTTCAGTGGAATGTGACGTCATATGCAATGTCAAAGCTCGTTTGTTTGTCACTCTTTTGCCACATATATCACAAGAAAACTTTCCATTTTTGAAATGAACCACGCTCTGATGTTCACGCAAACCGTATTTGTTAGCAATGATTTTGCCACATATATTACAAGTGCAAGGTCCTTTATCATCAGGATAAATGTATTTGTCTGTTTCTCCACTAGTACCTGGCTTTGCTGTGCTCTCTGTTTGTTCTAATATCTCTAATTCTTCGTGGTTTTCTTTTTCGTCTTCTTCGTTGTTTACCTCATCTTTTGTTTCAGTGTTGATGTTCGACTTTTTAGTAAATTTGACCTTTGCTTTAGCTTTCTTCCCATCTTTCTTCTTCCCAGTTTTAAATTTACGTTTTCGACTCTTCTTTGATGGGTTTTCGTCATTATCTGTTTGGAAATAAAATGAAAATTGAGTCAAGTAGAACATCACAGTATATGAAATTAGTCAAACGTAGTTTTCAAGTTTGGGGGAAAACATCAAATGTAGTTTTTGACACCCTTTTCTGTCACCTTTAAAACTCTCTTACTATCTTTCAGACCAAAGATTCAACATCATGAAATTTCAAACACAACTTCGGAAAAACCAAACACATCATTTGAACTCTTGAAATACTGTTTGAAAAACTACTTTAATGTCAAAAATTTTCGCGGGAAGAACTTTTCACGAATGGAGTAATAAAAAAAATTTGGGAGAATTTTTTTTTGCGATTGATCATAATTCTTGCATTTTTCAGAGAATAAATTTTAGATAAGACTTATTGAAATTATCTCTAAAACGAAAATGTCTACGAACTTGAAACTTTTTGACTTTAATTAAATCTTATTGGGAAGATATTCACAAAAATTCAAAAGTTTATCATGAATACTTTAATCGGAGAAACTTTCGCGAGAGAAACTTTCGCGAATTTCGCGAATTTTGGCCTTTTTCGCGAAAGTTTA
>JAUBWS010081332.1:0-12541 GCA_032270445.1 Darlingtonia californica
GAAAAAGCTCTTTCAAATGATACAAAAATCGCATAAATATGAAAACCATATAAAGAAAATTATATGTTTAAAAAGTCGAACCTCTTTCTTTTGGGACACACGGTACGTAGAAAAAATAAAGTTTGAATTTTGCGTTTCCAACATTTTGATACACACTGTATGGGCTAATATGTGCTTTAATTGGCTTTGTCTTGGTAATTAAGATCCTTTGAATTTCTTAAAGATACCTCTGGTGTGCTTAACTCTCTCAGCAATTATCACTTAACTTGTTCGAGTCGAATTTCGAGAATAAAGTAATTAAATTCATAACATTTAAATAACCCTTTATTGCGTTAAAAATGTTTTGTATTGTGAAAAAAATTGATCTTTAAGAAAATAACGAGAGAAGTAAAAATTGTTTCCTTCTATGACTTACCTGAAAAAACTATTTTTTTAAAAAGAATTTTATATTCGGATAGATCACAAAAATACCTTCTTTATGATATAAGAATCGCAAAATGTTAACAAATATTTAACAACAAAAATGCGTTCAATAACCTTGGATAAACTTTGTTGATACACACTGTATAAAGAACTCATTTTAACATGATAATTATGAAACTGTTTTCAACCCGTTATTTTTTTTAAATATTATAATCAAAAAATGCCTACACACTTTATTATGTTTTTCCCAATTTATTTAATGTCGGTTTTACGTAGCTAGTTTACAAGATATTGATAAATATAAAATGAACTAAGCAATACCAACTGGTTTTTCTTACCTCATAACTCGATGTGTTTTAGTCATATAGAAAATATTTTAACATATTTGAAATCGGCTAAGGTAGGGCTATCTCGTAGTATAAAAATTATTGCCATAAGTTCATTGATGTTATTCAACCGCAGAAATTTTATACATAACTCGAATTTGTTTTACTTTAATACACTAAATTAAAGTGCCCGGGCTTATCTAAAGCTTCCCAAAAGCGTTTTTGTATGATACTTAGATAAAAGTTATAGCTGTTTAAATTCTAGGCGTTAATCATTTTAACTTTAGTTAATACGATAATAAAAATAATCTTTAGTGGTAGGAAAGTCACATTAGTGCAGGATCTGTTGATTCATTACAATATATATCTATATTTACAATATATAAATCTGTCCTGGAAGCAAATTCACCTATCAAATTTTAGAGAAACTTGAAGGATCTGGCTATGATGAAGGTGGTAACGTAGATCCGAACGTCACTAAATTTAGGTCAACGGGTGAGGACTTCTGCATTGAAAGACTGAGAACTCTTCACCCCTACGGGTTAAATGAAAAAGCATTTGACAAAGTCTGCGACTATAGCGATGTAAGTAATGCTATTGGCAGGTATTTCAATCCTCTCCAGAGAAAATCACCTCGCCCAGTACGAGCTCGGAGAAGACAGTTCAAGAACCATGTTTCTTCTGTCGATACATTTTTCAACACCATCTTTATCTGGTTTGCAGAAAACAAAAAAGATGTCTTCAACAATGTTCGTATTCTTGTCAATAAGCTTCTACGTGGTCTTCTTAAGAACATTGCCACAGAAATAATCTATCCTACTACATTTGCTGTATAAGAGTCTCATGAACAATTGTATTTGTTTATACTAGACATGATCGACACCAAATTTCTTTCGAAAATTCAAAAAGCACACCCTAAGAATGTTTGTGTCGTGAATTTCGTCAATAGAGGCATTGATCAAATTCATATTTCTAGAATTTTTCGGTTGGAAGAAGTTACTAATTGTCTTCGCGATGTTTTAAGAACTGATGACGATCTTCCCATAGTTACCTTCAGGTTGAACCGTCTAATTAGAAGTAAGATCCTAGATTACAATAAAGTAGTTTCAAATTTGAACATCACTTGTTCTACTGATGACTTCGTGGTCACCGATTTGCCAGATTGTGAATGCCATCTTTACAATTTTTGCAATAAACATCACAAGCATGTTGTTACTGGTGATCTCCGCTTTATTGAAAATCCAAAACTTCGCAAATTATTCTCAAAGGGTCCTAACTACCGTGAACCTCGTACTCTAAATTTTAAAATATGCTTTCATTCAGGATAGTCTCATTGATTTTGTTGAAAAAGTGACAAGTACAAGATCGAAACAAATGTTCTTGAAAATTGGAAAAACAAAATTTGGGAAAAAGTCCATGCCAGGATTCATTCTTAAAAGCAGAAAACCAAATCCCATCCTGTAAAAGCAGTGCCCAAAAATCCTCAAGTGACAGCTGATCTATTTGACCTTCATTCCAAATTTATTCTTGTTTCGGTAGATAAGGATTCTAACAATATTGCCATTGTCTTTAAAAGATTCTACATTCTAAGACTCTTGCAAGAACTTGGCTTGTCCAATACTCCGTCTAGTACTTACAACATCTCCAAACAGCTGATACCATAATCAACATGAACATTGAACTTTGAGAATCTCTAAACCTGAAGGTTACTGAAAAACATTTATCTCTTCCTTTTATCTATTGGACACCAAAGATGCATTAAGAACCATCTAGAGCACGTTTTATCGTGGCTTCCGCATCTTGTTCCACTAAACCTCTTAGCTCAGCAGTATCCTTAATTTTCAGCAAAATATATCACCGGATAGAAACTTTCCATCTTAAAAGTACCTTTTACAAAAACTACAATCGTTTTTGGGGTGATTGAAAATTCCAGACCTGTTTTGAAGAGACTTCAACTTCTAAACGAGAACAAGAAGGCCAAGTCGATCTCCACCTTTGATTTCAGAACCTTATACACGAAACTCCCACATTTGGGTCTCATCAGAGTTCTTGGTGAATTGGTTGATTTTGTCTTCAACGGTGGTCGGAAAACTGCTGATGGCTCAAGAAAATTCTTAACGATAAAAGACAAGACATGTTTTTTCACGAATAGCCGGCATGGTGGTATGAGTTATACCAAACATCAGGTAAACCTGATGGTGAAACATCTTATTACTCAATCTTTTTTCAGTCTTGTTTTCCAACAAATTATAGATATTCCTATGGCTAATTATCCAGCTCCGTTTTGGGAAAATCTTTATTTATATAATTTCGAATGTTTTTTTATTATCACTCTCTCACTCTCTCACGCACCGAGCAATACCGTGGGTTTAAGTTTAACCATCATTTCCGTTTTATTGACGATGCTTGTTGCATCAACGATCAGGATGAGTTTGGAATTAGCTATCGTGACATATACCCGAATGAACTCAAACTCAAACATGAAAGTAACCATGCTACGTTTCTTGAGTTGGATGTTATCATCGTAGACGGGATTTTTGTCTATAAGCTGTACGACAAACGCAACAACTTTCCCTTCTTCATAGTAAGGATGCCGGATCTCTCTGAGAACTTACCAGAGCATGTTTTTTATGGTTCCACCTCTTCTGAAATCCTACGTATTGCTCGTGCTACTCTTCGTTATGATGATATGAGAGATCTTATTTCGGAAGCCTCTTTGAACAAGATTTTGAGAATTTTTTCGAAACTTTTTGACTGTCATGCTAATGCTTTTGAATCTTTCACAAGATTGGAGACGCTGTAACACATGACTTGACAAACTTTCTCTAGCTTTCTGTATGACTCTGAGACACGTTGTTTACTCTCTTACAAACACCTACTTCTCTTACTTCTCCTAATTCTTCTTCGAATTTCCAAAATACTTCTACTATCTGTGTAGAGTCCTACTTTTATATTTCTCTGTATCATCTTTCTATGGTGTGCGTGATAGGTTTTGACTGATAGTGGCGTAGTGACCCACAAAGAAAGTTAGGTAGCATTGGAGTGGCGCCCAATATGAGACCTGTTTGATGGCAAAAATGAGTAGGATCCGTACTACCCGCATCAATCTCTATTGTTTATATTTTTCTCTTATGTCCTCTGCAGATTCCTTTAAAATTTGTGTTGTTGTCGTTATTTTGTTTCTGTCTCTTTGTTGATGGTTGTTTGCTGACGGCCTGTACTTAGCTGTATGGCGCTGATGGCAAACCAACATTCTGTTCAACATTCTTTTCCTTTATTTCGTTGTTTGCTGACGGCCTGTACTTAACTGTATGGCGCTGATGGCAAATCAACATTCTCCTGTCTCCTTCAGATTCCAACTTTTTTCCGGCCTCTATAATCTTCTTGAAGGTGGCATCTAATCAAAGCTGCTGAGGAGCCATATCACAATAGTCATTTTGATCTTAAATCCCCAAAATGCCTGATATGGTCACCAACTGATGATTCAAGAGTTTGTATTTACCATCTGGCCCACACTTCTCGTTCTACTATTATCTACCCTTGCGTTTGTTTTTACTACCAATATTCACCATATCACTTTTTATTTCCTTTACCCGTTTTTTGTTCATTGTGCTGTCTTGTTTTCCGTGCTCGTCTGTATTTGTCATTAATTTGCCATTGCTTGCCATCTGACAAATGAGGCAAAACAGCTTACTACTCTTCATACTATATATATAGAGCCATATCTCCATAATCATTTTGATCTTAAATCCCCGAAATGACTGATACTGATGATTCAAGAGTTTGTATTTACCATCTGGCCTACACTTCTCGTTCTACTATCGTCTTATCTACCCTTACGTTTGTTTTTATTACCAATATGTACCATATCCTTTTTTATTTTCTATACTTGTTTTTCTTTCTTTTTTTATTGTCCATTGTGCTGTCTTATTTTCCGTGCTTTATCATTAATTCTTCATTGCTTGCCATCTAACAACTGAGGCAAAAGAGCTTACCACTCTTAATACTATATATATTTAGCTAATATGCACTTGGTTCCATGAAAATAATATTTACAAAATACTAACATATCGTTGGCATACGAACTTTTCAATTTTTTGCAGTGTTTCTTGAATTGACGTTCGATTTATTCATTTTCGAAGAAAAATACACGATTTTTTTATAAGAAGACACTTTTTTAAAAATTATGCCAAATGCTTCTTATTTCTTTGCAGAAATATGTCATTTCAAGACAAAAAATAAAGAAAACCTCAGCCTCAAAATCTGTATATCTAAGAGAGTTTAGAAAACGTCTTCTTACAAAAAAAGCGTTTACCTTTTTTTTATGAAAGACATTTTTCTGAGAAATATTTTCTGGAAAAGGTGAGGGAGCAAGAGGTTGAAAATAATTATTTAGATTGGTGGATATTGTATAGTTGATTTAAAAAGACGCTTGAATTATAAACTCTGCACGTAATCATCCAAATACGAGAAAAAAATGACATTGTCAAATCAGTGTGTATCTAATTCTCATGTCACTATCAGGACGAAAAGGTTTTAATCAAAAATTAAGTTTAACTTTTACACATAACCCTAAGGTACATTTGATTTTTAACGTACAAAACAATTAAGAAACCTTTTCAAGCAGACGTGAAAACATTAGATGCACCTTGCTTACGAGGACCTTAGTTTTTCAAATAGAGAAGTTTCTTTATTCTACCTGCATAAATATCCAAACATTCCGTAAACGATATAAAACAACAAACTATACACTTCGACCTGTTCACATATGTTATGGTCGTTTTCCCAATGGAAAAAAATCCTCGCAATAATAAATTTGTTCGATGAATGAAGTTATCTAGCTACACTTGATTGGCATTCTTTACACTACATTTTCGTGAATGAATTAACTCTAGAAAACTTTGAGAATCATCAAGGATAAACTGGGAAGAAATATTGCAACTCTCAATCTAAAAGACATTCAAATGCAAGCCATCATGTCAACAATGAGTTTTGTTCCTTTGGTATTGAAAATAGGAGATAAGCCAATTATTCCAGTTGATTTTGCCATTACCTTAATGGATTCTTTGTCGTTGGAAAATATCAGTATGGATAAACAGTTGATAAATGAGACCCTTTGTCAATACTTTGGGAAGCGTTCATTAAAGTAAGTAAATTCTGCACGTAATTTGTGTTTATCTATTATTTGATGTTTTTTATCCACAACAGTATGTATTGAAATTTCATTAAAACAATAATTTCATAAGCACATGGGGTGCGTGATATGGGGTCATTTTCACTTTGGTCGTTCTACCAATCAGATTGGCACAATCCATTTTGTAACCTTTTTTTACCCGCGGGCCATATCTACAGATTGGCTTACGCTAGAAACTTGAAGTTTAAATATGGAGGTAATCAATAACCATGGTGAATAAATAATGGTTGCTATGGTGAACGATGTCATCAAAAATCTCGCTTCTTTGAAAAATAAGTACCTGTCTTTAAAGAGCTTCTCCTGAACGAATGGAGATTATTCAATTTTGTTGTTATTTTCAGAAAGTAAAAAAAAAGCCTATTTGCTTTTCCATATGACCCAGCGCCAATTTCAAATGATTGCAGCATCAAATTTGTTTGCAATAATCGTTATCCTTTAAGGAACTCGTAGCATCAGTATTTTTTGTGTCATTGAAAAGATTTTGGTCGCAGGCAAAAAATCAACAAAATAAAGGGTAAAATAGATTTTCAATATTATTTCAATAGTAACAAACCAAATTTGTTTTTTTGTCTTTTTTCAACAAGTTGGATTTTGGATCAATTAATTATTATCTGGAAATTTCACATGGATAGTCCAAAATTTTCGTCTTCGCTATCATGGTGCTCTCCATTGGTGCTGATGCATGAGATTCGTAATATTTGTGGAGGAAGCGCGACACAGATGAAAGTTACGGATGTGTTGAATATCAGCTATTGTGGATTGTTTAATATAGAATATAACAAACTTCCAAAGAAAGAAAAATGGTAAGATCTCAATTATTCTGGCTATAGATCTGTTAGTAGCTCTTATTTTACACGGCTTATCAATCGGTATTCTGACATTCTGTTTGAAGTTTTATTGGGGTGTGCTCAATAAGAACACAGAAATTGGCATGTTTCCACCATTATTTTCTAAATAGCTTGCAGTGTAGTATTTTTTGCTTGCACATTTTTATTTTTAACAAACTTCCACACGAAACTGATTAATTTTTTCACACCGTTATATTACTCAGATGTAGGACCGATAGTTACCGGAAAAGTAATAACTTGAAATAACATTTTCACATTTTAAATTTCAATTTATTTTTTTCAGCCTTATGTTCCCTACCTCAATGATTTTCGAATTTTCTACCAGACAAACGGTAAGGTCGCCGTGTATGAAGTTCTCAAATTGACGTCCGTCTAATAAACACTTCATAAAAAAATTATGCATACGTAAATATATAATCATACGCAAGCGATAGATTATTCGTATCCACTACGTCGTTGTAGTAGTAGTAGTACTAAACATTGGGATTTGCGTCGCGAGCAAGTGTTCAGGTTTGATAGTGCTTGTCATATAGAAATACGTCACGAACGTTTCACAGTGTTTCGATATGTCTTCTATTTCGCGAGCAAGTATTCAGGTCTTATAGTGCCTGTTATACAGATATAGGTCGTTAACGTTTCCAAATGTTTCGCTATGTCTCCAATGTCGCAAATAAGTGTTCAGGTTTGATAGTGCCTGTCATGTAGATATACGGTGTGAACGTTTTCCAGTGTTTTACTATGTCTCTAATATTGCAATCGAGTGTTCAGGTCTAATAGTGGCTATCACATAAATTTATGTCGCAAACGTTCCCAAGTGTTTCACTTTGTCTCCGATGTTGCGAGCAAGTTTTCAGGTCTGATAGTGTCTCTCATATAGATATACGTCGTGAACGTTTCCCAGTGTTTCACTATGTCTTCGATGTTGCAAGCAAGTGTTCAGGTCTGATAAAGCCTGTCATATAGATATACGTCGCGAACGTTGCTCAGTGTTACACTATGTCTGCAATGTCGCGAGCAAGTGTTCTGGTCTGATAGTGCCTATCATATAGATATACGTCTCGAACGATGCTCAGTGTTACGCTATGTCTCCAATGTCGCAGGCGAGTGTTCAGGTCGAATAGTGGCTATCACATAATTTTATGTCGCAAACGTTTCACAGTGTCTCACCATGTCTCCAATTTCGCCAGCGAGAGGTATCTTAGCTATCCCAATTATCTTTTCCATCCTGGCCATCCTAGTTATACTACATCTATCCTAGTTATTCTAGCTATCCTTATCATAAGATATCCTTGCTATCCTAGTTTATCCTAGCTATCATAGTCATCGTTGCCATCCTAGTCATCCTTAGCATCCTTACCATCCTTGCTATCCCAGCTATACTACCCCTCCAAGCTTTTTTAGTTATCCTAACTATCCTAGTTCTCCTACCTATCTTAGTTATCTAAACTATCTTATTCATCCTAGCTATCCTTACTGTCCTTTCATCCTTACTAACCGAGCTACATTTACCGTCCTAGGGCTTTGCAAGTCAACTCTCCCCATGTCGGCAAAAAGTTGCCGATGTAATTTTATGTCGGCGAAAGTAAAATTAACTCGGCAAAATTTATTTTCATAGTATCCTGTTTTCATGATGGTCTGTTGTTTCTAAATTTAGCTTCTTCCTAAGGATCTAAAATTTAACCTGAAATATAAACACTATAGTAATTGTATAGAATAGCAAAACCACAGTAACTTCGGGTTATTTGTGAAATTTGGACTATCCTGTGCTGAGATATTTGCAATTAAAGACCAAAATATTGCCGTTTTTGTCTTTTTTCTGCTGATGTCAGCACTTCTAAATTGAATTCACTAACCATGAAATTTACTTTGATGGATTGTTCCAGTATGTTACTCTGCATAAGATTTCCGATCTAACGGTACCAAACAATATGATGTCCAAATTTATTCCCGGTAAAATGCTAATTTGCTCAGAATATTTAGCGAGTATGAAGATCAGTTCAAATTAAACATACTAATGAAGAAGGAAAAACAAATAACTACCTTATATTTTTGTGATAAGTTTAACTCAGTATGGGGTTGGGCGAAGGGGGGACCCCCAGTCATACTTGTCAAATGTCTTCCGAAAAGATTAACGTAGCCTTTTGAAATTTTCTGACAAGTAACATTTATTAATTTTGCACATTTTGTCAAAAAACTAGAACAATACATTAAGTAGTTGGTCAGTTGTGGTCGAAATGAGGTTGTAAGGTAAAACAATGTAAGGAATTTCGATACAAAACATTGAAACTTTTGAAATCGAATAACTTTTGATAGTGAAATGATATCACAATGAACTTTGTACACGTATTAACCTAAACAAACTGAATTTGTTGACATCAACAAAACTTTTAATGACGACACGAATGCAATATGGCGCGCAAAATAAGAAAAATATTATTCTAACATTTTTGGTGCGCTGTACTGGTTCAAGACTAAATTTATATAAAAATCTGGTGACTTTCCTACGAAAAAAAATCCTTTTGTTTGTTCAAAAATCATTAAATATCCATGTTCTATTCATCCTGCCACAATAAGAAACTTGGCAGATTTACGACCAAACTGCGCTTCTCAGAACGCGCATGAAGAGTCAATTGTAAAGATTTGACACATTTAAACAACAAGCGCGAAGTCATTAAAACTTGAAGTAATTGATCGTTAAAAATTTGATGACATAAATATTTATCTTTATTGAGATCTTTTATGCTTCTTTGTGAACCCTTCACTGAAAAAAGCAGCACTGAAAAAAGCAGCACTGAAAAAAGGACAAATGGGATTCGATATTCACGAATAAAGTTTTTACCAGAATTATTCATTGCTTAAAAATTTCCCTCGGTCGTTAATTTCGTCGGTGAAAAGTTTTAGTCTATTAAACGAAATTCTTAAGAAAAAGGGAATTTTAGTACTTTTTTGAGATTATTACCAAGATTCGAGCTAAATCAGGCCACTTTCAACTGGACGAATGTTTCACTGATAAGGTATTAATAATAGGGAGTTGGAACAGTATGTGTGGATGGCAAGTTGGAGGTGCATTTTTGTAACTGAAAAACAGGCCTTTCCCGGAAAGAACATTGTCACCCAGTCTAGCTTCCCATGTACATTTTGATCTCAGAAAAAATGTTCTCTTCAAAAAATATCGTATAATTTCGATTATTAGCAATTTCCATGTCAGGGCCTGATCTCTCCTATTTTCAGATAACTAGGATTAACAAAGATAGCAAGGATAACAAGATTAGCTAAGATGACAAGGATAACTAGGATGACTAGGATATGATAGATACTATTAGACCTGAACACTCGGCCTTGACATTAGAGACATAACGAAACACTGCAAAATTTTTGCGACATAATTCTATATGACAGGCACTATCAGACCTGAACACTTGCTCGCGACGTAAATCCACATGTTTAGTAGTACTTCTACTACAACGACGTAGTGGTCACGAATAATCTATCGCTTGCGTATGATTACATATTAACGTATCCATAAGTTTTTTATGAAGTATGGATTAGACGGACTTCAATTTCAGAACTTATTACACTGCGAACTTGCCCAACAAACATTCTTACTAAGCCAGTTCCCGAACTTCACTTCTTATTATGTTAAGATTTTTTTGGAAAGCCATTGTTCAATCATTGAAATATTTAATTTTCTGTTGTTATGGTAAAATAATTGTTTCAGAATAAAAACAACGGTTTTTATTTTATACGACATGTTTCGACTGTTTGGAGTCATCATCAGGTAAGAGAAATGTTACAACTAAACTGTATAAATACATATGTTTACAAAGTTAATATGGAGATATAGACACAGCGCATAGAAAAAAAGTCACTTGTGAAATTATGTAATTTCCTAGGTAAACTATCTTATAAATAAACAATGAAATTGGTTGTCATAAATCATTGAATGATAATACCGAGTCATAAAAACAGCAAAAGGCTATAAGAGAAATTCATAATAAAAGCGAAATTTTAAGAGAATACACTTGTTTGTTTAATGACGGTTTAAGCCAATCAATATGCATACCTTCCTTGATCTTTAATTGGTATTTAGAACTTGCCGTATCTAAAATTGAAAAGCAATCATTACTGCACGAATCCTTGCACGCTTCACTCGCTCTTATGTGTTTGTAAATGTGCGAGCTTTTATCTGTCATTAAGTGCTCCTTTATTCGGACTGAAAGATGTCTGGATGTCTCACCGACGTAACTAGCATTACAGCTAGCACAATCAAATTAGTAAACAACATTAGCTTTCAGTGATAATGAGGGGCGATCTTTAAGACTAAAAAAGCTGCCGATTTTAAAAGGGGTAAATATAATTTGAATTCTAGTGTCTTTCTTACAGAATTTGCTCACTAACTTTTGGATACGTTTACTTACATGATTAGAGTATTTACCGATTTAAGAGAGTTTGTAAAATCTCGGAAACTCAGTAGTTGATTTTTCCGTACTAAGCATCAATTTGCTATCCGAACATTCCTTAATGCACTTATCAATTAAATATGAAGAAAACGAATTTTTTTGTAAAATTTCTTTGATTTTCAAGAAAATGGTGTGAAGATTGAAATAGGAACTATTGATCTTAAAAGCTCTATCAAGAAGTGTTGGAATCAAACCAACTTTATACCTAAAGGGAGTAAAACTAGTAAAATTCGTCAGGAGCCCTGTAAAAGTCTTCTTATAAAATGTATTCATATCAAATGATGTAGGTGTTGATGCAATTAACACATCAAGAAAGGAAATTATATGATCATGTTCTTTGTCATAAGTAAAACAAATGTTATGATGCCGTTCATTAATGAACTAAAAAAACTCTTCGTAATCACTTTCTGTTTCAAATAGACAAAAAATGCCTTAGGACCTTTCAGCCAGATGCCTTCATGATGAGCTAGGAATAAATTCGCCAGGGCTGGGGCCAATGGTGAGCCCATGGCTACACCATCTACCTGATCGTACATAGAGTCGTTAATGAGAAATGACTTTGCTTGGTTGCAAAAACAAAAAGCTTTCGTAACTGGGGTTTTGTAATTCCCAAATCAAGTTTTTTAGTTATTAAATCAACAGCTAGTTCTATGGTTTCACTTAGAGGGATGTTAGTGAAAAGGCTCTCAACATCGAATGAAATCACAAAATTTTCAGAGTTACGTACTTTTTTGAGATCCATAACAAAGCTGAAAGTGTCAGTGGTACAGTGGTCCATAGGCAATAGAGGAGTGATTTGATCAGTCAATATTTTTGCAAGCTGGTAGTTATAGGTACCAATGAATGAGACCACTGGTCGAAAAGGTGGTGTTTGTCCCTGAACATAAAATTTATGCAATTTAGGAAGTATGGTCATTTTTCATTAAACGACTCTATGTACGATCAGGTAGATGGACCTGGCGAACTTATTCCTATGTCATCATGAAAGTATCTGGCTGAAAGATCCTAAGGCTAGAAAAGTTCTTTTTTACAGACGTTACGTTGACATGACATTTTTTGTCTATTTGAAACAGAAAGTGATTACGAAGAGTTTTTTTGAGTTCATTAATGAAAGGCATCATAACATTCGTTTTACTTATGACAAAGAACATGATCATATAATTTCCTTTCTTGATGTGTTAATTACATCAACACCTACATCATTTGATATGACTACATTTTATAAGAAGACTTTTACAGGGCTCCTGACGAATTTTACTAGTTTTACTCCCTTTAGGTATAAAGTTGGTT
>JAUBWS010081365.1:0-12535 GCA_032270445.1 Darlingtonia californica
TGTTTACGGTAAATCACAATTGCTCACGGTAAACTAATAATGTTTACGGTAAACACTTCAAAAGATTCTTTTTTAAAGGACGTCAGAAAAAAGCTCACGGTAAACAAAACTGTTTACGGCAGTTAGGTGTTTTATTTTGATGTTATTTACTTCTTTCTCTTGTTTATGTAGACGTTCTTTTCGTTTCGCCTCTGTCAGGTCACTTTCAGCTTTTCGCCTTCTTACTTTTTCATTTCTTAGTTGGTCGGCCAGCTTTTGATGTTCCAGAGATCTTGACTCCTCTAAGTTGGTTGTATCTCTCAAATGTTGATTCATTCGATCGTCCAACGCTTCAGTTTTAGCTTTAAACTGACTTTTTAGGTTTGTCGCAATCTTCTTATTTTTGTCAGCTTTTAACTCAGCTTTATCCAATCTTGATCTTGTCTCTTGGACTTTAACCTTGGATTCCTCCAATTCTTCCACTAGTTTGGAAGATTCCTTAAGAATCTTAGCTGTTTCAGATCTTTCCTTTACAATCTCCTTTTGTTGGTGTTGAGCTATTTGCTCTAACTCTTTAATTGTTTCCTCCCCAGCGGGAGTCTTAAGCAATTTCGAGATATTCTTTCCTTTTCTAGAGTCTGATTGTCTTTTCTTGTTTTCATCGACTCTATCAGCTCTTTTCGCTTCCATAGAAGACTTCCCTCCGAATTTCCTTTGCGCTCTATTTGCTTTTATTCTCTGAACTGCTAATTTCGGGTCCACGTTTTCCACCCCATTTATGGTGTGGAGCTCCGTGAATGGATATAGTTCTTCTATCTTCTCACAAACGCATTCAGAGCCACAAGCTTTGTCTTTACACTCTTGCAAGACATTCCTGCGGGCTAAATACGCATGTTCCATATCTTCTAAAAAGTCTGGAATATCACCTGCATCCAGATCTTCTTGGTCTACCTGATAGTAACTGGGCAATTTTCTCATCCATTGACTATCTTCAAGGTCTAAGGAAGATAAATCGGTACACCCATCGGGAAATACCTCATTGTCGTCTTCGTTACAGACGCACACACTTTTGCAGGCCTTTAACCTACATGAGAGTAAAGCTTTCCCCTTTGCGGAATCATTGTTTCCTTCAATGACGGTTTGTAAGTCGTTAGTTTCCTCTAACGGGAGAGACAACACTTGCCCCTCTCTTTCTTCATGGCCCAGCCATTTCTTTAATTTTGCAATTTTCTGCATACCCAAGGTCGACAGATATTCACCAACGTGAAGTATCTGGACGAGTAGCTAGATAGAACGACGGAAAGCGAGTAGAATAAATTCCTTAACTGACTTTCGGACGTTATCACTTAAACTGCTGTCAGACGTCGCGGATTAGTTTGGTCTAGAGTGAATATACCCTCGTATCTATTGCTAGAATTCTTGGTAATATTTTGTTCTAAACTGAGTAACCACTCGTCCCTGATGTTTATAAAGATTAATGTTCTTGAAACAAAGGTGTTAAACTTTGATTCTATGGAATCGGAGCAGTGCTAAGACTTAACTTCCCATCCCATCAGCGGTGCCAAAATTGAATCTATGCTACAGCCCACGGCGCTGATAATCGCTAAACTCAACAAACAAATGAAAAATTGTGTCAAGCTCGTCACTACGATCCAATTGACCCAAAGTTTCCTTCTAGTATCCAACAACACTAGGGACGATGCCACAAATTCTACTCCCGTAGTAAAGGAATTGATAAGCACAATAAAATATGTTTCTTCTTGCAAGGTAATAAGACAAAGTTTCAATACTTTTTGATCATAAAATCGAAAATTTCTTCTTACATACGGATTAATACAAATACTAGGTATTATAATGTATCTTTCCACCAGGTAAGGATAATTCAAACAATTAATGAACTAAGTTGTTTCTTTGAATAAGTACTCTCAGTACTATGTGTTTCTATTCTGAATAATATCAATGATAATAACAATCTAATAAGTCTTTTAAATATTTACTCGTCAGTAAAATATTCTAAGTTTCGTATGTCTTGACTCATCAGATGCTATCTGAGATCTGACCTACTTAGAAAGTTTCACTCCTTATATACTAAAAATAATCTAAAAATAGGTCTTGAACAATGGAACGACTTCATCGCCAAATATGGGCATGAGCGTTCGAAATATATTAATTATGATAATTTATGTCACTACAATAGCTTCTTTTATAAAATATAACTAATTAACAAACATTTAACAATGCCAGGACTTCTTTTTGGAAGAAAATCCCGGTTTTTGCTCGGAATATACCGTCCGGCCGGTCTTCGGACTATACCTTCCGGTAGGATTTCGCAATTTGATCGCCCGGATAAAAGGTTCTCTGAACCTTAGCCAGGGAGTATCGTTTTTGTTGGTTTTCCATCTCATCTCCACTATAATCGTATAGGGAGGAATTTCGCACGTCTTTTTGTCCATTCAACAAACTCATCTTGTAATTCTCGTATTTCTGTACGTCGTCTTGTTTCATTCCAATTTTCTTCATCATTCGTTCTCTTTTCTTCTGAATTCTTCTTTCTTTCTGATATTTCTGTCTTTCTAGGTCGTTTCCGTTTTTTCTTCTTTCCACTAACTTGGGTTTATTATAGTATTTCTTCTTTCTTCCTAATCGTAGGATCCAATAGAAGATTCCCAAAGTTGTTAGTGAAGCGGCTAGGATCTTGTACCATTCGTTAAACTTCCAGTTGGTGGTACTGTCCAAATCTATCCATTTCTGATTATTGGCCAGTATTAACCATATTGGAGTAACTATAAGCATTACTGTTATTCCGACGTCCATATAATAATATTTCTTTGATCGTTCGATTTCTTTTTCCGTAGGGTTTTCGTTTATTCTTTGAGGTACATAGATTCTTACATGAGTTGCCTGTCTTTTGCGAAACTCTATAATCAGCAATGCTATTATCGCTATTAACATTGTTGTTATAACTGCAGCTGCCAGCCATTGTTGCCATGTATCTTTTAGGATTATCACGACTTCTTTTAGCTGCAAAATTGTAAGAGATAGGGTACCCCCTACCAAAAGTAGAAATGTCACAGTTAGTGCAGCTACCATGACATTTCGTTTTCTCAAACTTTGAATATCATCATCTTGGGCCATCAGTGCAACAGCGTTAATACGTTCTTCCGATGATTCATGTTTCTTTTGTTGACCTTTTATCACTAGCGCTATCGCTATGATTGCTATTCCGCCAACGAAACAGATTCCTATGACAATTAGAGGTTTTCCTAGTACGGCTAATCCAGATAAAGTTTCTCTTCCAGCCTCTCCGGATGTCTTGATTATATCTTTAATGGCGCCTTTGACTTCATTAAAGACGTTGCCGACCAACTTTTTTCCTCCTTCCCAGAGATCTCCCAAGCCTCCAGCTAATGTTTTTAAAAACTGGGGTGGATCATTGAGATCTCCATTTTTCTTTGCGTCTTCCAGATCTTGCTTCAGTATGATGATCTTCCGACTGTTATTTGCTATTCTGTCTGACAAGTCATTGATGTCCTGTTTAATGGATTCTTCCAAATCATCAAGTCGTTCGCCGATTTGGTTTATTCTGGCTGAGTTAACGTCTATCCGTCGTCTCAGTTGTTGGAATCCTTCAGACATCATTTGTCTTATTTCTTGTCGTTGTTCCGCTCTGGAGAGTGCATTATATGATCTATAAATGGTTTCTCTCTTGAACATGGTTTTGCGGAACTCTTCGAATTGATATGCGATTATATTTGGTGGAACTTTTGATATTGCCACTTGGTCATGATGATATGTGTATAAAATTTCATCCCAAATGAAATCATGATTCTTCACTGGAAATCTGACATATGACAGTTCTATAGTTTGTGTTGCCGGTTCCACTTGATATACATTCTCCAACGTATATGTGATAACACCGTAAAGCAAAGCATATCGAAGGACTGTATTTCGTTCCTTTGTTTCTTGCATGGTCATTTTTCCAATAGTTTTCAACTGGTATATTTGCGTGAGTAAGGTAGCTTGTGATTCAAGAACTTGCTCCTTTTGTTCTTTGGCTGTTTCCATATACCTATATCTCACGTAATACAGCAAAGTGTCAAATTTGTTTTCATGATATTGGAAATTGAAGATTGTCTTATTGTAATCTTCAGGCATGATGACAGGGATTATTTCCTCCATGTCCTGTAGCAGTATCCTCGTGGGATATATTCTGAATTCCTTTATTTTCTTGCAATGGTAAAAATAGATCGCATTTCTGGTCCTTATGCGAAGCTGGTTCCCCTCTCTCCTTCTCTGTTGTTCCGTGTAATCATCAGCCGTCTTTGCATTCATATTTAATTGCTCATTTAATGATATACTGGCCAACTGATTCAACACGTTCAGTTCAGAAGTTAATTTCATTTGTAGTAGCGACGGGTTCTTCTTTTCAGCTATGGTTAGTTTCTTCAACCATACTATTTTTCCTGTAGCCGTTATGATATAGCTCTCCGTGTTCTTATAGATTGATTCGTGCCGGTTGTTTATGCTGACTGAGTGATCATATATCTTCACGTCTATCTTCTCGTATTTTATTTTTACTGCGGTTTCTCCATTCAGCTCGTTGTTTAAAGTCAATACCACTTTCTTTTTATATTTCAGTGGAGTAAAAGTTTGATATGTAAACCCGAGAGTATCTTTCATCTCGTGTTGTGATTCCAGGTGATGATTTGAACTTGTGCTATGCCAAATTACCTTTCCTGCATCATCTATTTTCCTAAACTTCTTATGACCATTATAGAGTTTTGTCGGGAAACCTTGTTCATTGAATGCTTGTATCGACTGCTTTATTTCCCATCCTTTGTTTTCTCTCCACTCCCCTTGGTAGTAGTAGTTTCCATGATGTTTATAATACAGTATGATATCCATGTCGCATTCGTATTTCTTGTTATATTTACAACCTTTTTCCAATATTTCTCTATAGAAACCGGTAGTTACGTTTTGGTCTATCTTTTGTTGAATGATATGGGTGATAATCTCATTGAATCTTTTCGCCTCTTGATTGTGATATGAGAATTTTGAGGAGTTAGTGGTTCCATTCGATATGGCTGTCTCATTGTCCATATTACCAATTTCCACTTCCATTTCATTCTTTCGATATTTGTCTACCTTTCTGTATTCATTCATCTTCCATATTTCCAATCCTCGATACCTTTTTCTGTTAAGGTTGACACGATGAATCTGTTGGACATATGTTTTTTTATTTTCCATGAATGTCGATTGATACAGTCGGTCCTCTTCTCTTTTGAACATCTTGTCCAGAGTGATTAAGATATGATCTGTTCCATAGCTATTACTAAAAGCTAAGAAATCCCCTCTTTCTTTGCGAACATAGTATGGGATTTTGGATCTTTCTAATTCTTCTCTGGGAGGTTTTAATGATACTACTTGCCAAGTATGCACAATTGCGACTTCTGGATGAGGAATTTTGTTGGCTTCCAACTGGCTCACCATAGTATCCAAAGTTTGTCTGGTTCCCTGTGGTGTGTTTGGTTTTCTAACCGTGAAAGACATACATGTGCTCCATTTAATATCGTTTTGGCATTTGCGAAATGTATTTCCCCATTCAGTAGTTATCCATTCATTCATGAAAGTACGAGAGTGCCCTTCGCATATCGGCGCTCTCACTCCATGTTTGCAGAACAAGTCTTGTATCTTTTCGTAATTAGTATAGTCCGTTTTTACTCTTCTGACTTCCCTAAAGTCCATGGTGTCCTTGTCACTTGTAGGTATTAGGGCATACGACTTACTTCGCCACGTCCAGATATTTCCTTGTCTGATTTGTCTCGTGGGTAAGGAGGTTTCATCCCTACAATTATTTGAACCATGTTGTATTTGTATGCATTCTTTATTCCAAAGGATGATATTTGATACTACTTTTGAAGGCTCAAATGTACCCATTTTTTCTTCTTCTACAGCTTGCATGATTTCGGGTAACAAATGTTGCTGTTCCCAGGATGTAATATCTGTTTCTGTTACACTGTAAACCGGGACTAATTTCTTGATTTCTCCCTGAAGTCGATATTCCTTATCCTTTGCTATTTTGATTCTTTGTCGAGAGAAGATGTAAGCGTCAAATTTCAGCTTTTTTGGAACATACTCCAGGACTCGCACATTTGTATAAGTTTTCTGTGTGATAGTCTTCCTAAAGTACGGCATGTCATCGCACTTGTAGAGTGTTCTCTCCCTTCCCTCTTTCTTCTTATTGTATTCCATTTTTGGTTTATGACTGTGATTTCCAGAATTTTCCTTGAACTCTATTTCTGGTTTCGTCCTCTTCATCCATTTTGCTTGGGTTATGTTTACACTAGTCCATGTGTTCCGGAAGTTTAAGTTGCTTATTACCACTTTTTCCATTCCTGGTTTGTCTATTTCTAATTTGATTTGGAAAGGTATGATACTTATGTCTTCCTTTGGTATGGCCAGTTTGTCAGATTGATGTCTGCCCATCATTCTGTGAATCGTTGATCTTCTCCATAATTTTCTGTTTTTGAAAAACAGTATGGTTATCGTTAACTCGTAAAAGTCTGACTGCTTTGTCGTCATTTCGATAAACCAAGGAGATTCCTCTTTTGTTGATCCCCTTGTGTCTTTTGTCAGTTCGAATTTCTTTGGTGAAAACGGAAGATAATATAGTAAGTCCTCTACATGAGTTTCATTGTTGACTGTTCCATTGTATCTATTTACTAGACCGCAACAATCTTTAGCTTCCTTTGTCTGACACCTTTTGTTCTTCCATGTTATGATTCTTTTCTCAAAGATTTCCGTGTAGCTAGTACCATAGCATTCTATTTTAACACCTAGTAAGTTATTTGGAGTGTTTCCTTCGTGTAATCTATCATTTGGCATTATTACATCTCTTCTTGGTTGTTGTTCAATGCTTATCTTGGTATTTGCTAGCGAGAATGTGAATGAATCATTTTTGTTGGAAGTGATAACACATTGTTGCATCTTGTCTCCTTCTGTCATTGAATGAGGAGTTGTGTCGGATGCTGGTATGTATTTTGTAGGATCGTCTGAGTGAAACATCCTTGTTTTCTCACCTCCAATAATGCTGACATTTAGTAATAATATTATCATCACGTATTTCCACTTGGGTGTGACTTTTGTTGTTGGACCTGGATTCGTTTCGATATCATTGTCTCTGGTGATATCTTTGAAAACCTTCACCAGTATTACTATTATTATTATCACTAAAGTCAAAATCATACATGTAGCTGTCACAATTGTGTCCACTTTCGGATATACTGGACCTGGGTTTCTTTCCACATCCCCGTCCTTTGTTAAATCCTTTTTTCTTGACTTTGTGACTTCCAATAGTCCCAAAAGTATGCATAGGATAATCATAGCTATCACCATAGGTATAATTCCCGTAACAATCGTTGCTTTCCAAGGATCACTGAATACGTCTTTTATTGTACCAGGGCCTGGGTTTGCTTCGATGTCTCCATCTTTTGTAAGGTCTTTCTTATATTGGCTTTTCTGTTGTTGGTATATTCTAATGAAGTTATGCATCTGGATGGGAATAGATACCATCATCGCAATTACAATCATCATAATCATCACCATGCGGATGCGGTCTTCCCCGTTCCATCCGTTATGGCATGTTGGGCCTGGATTTGCCTCAACATCCCCATCTTCTACCAGGTTTCTCACGTTAGTGTTGCTTTTCGTGATGTAGTATAGCATTAATACTACCATTACAAATAGCAGAACTATTGGTGCCGTTCGTAGATATATTTCCACTCCTGATAGATTTTCGTCGTCTTCATAGACTTTTCCCTCTCTATATGGGCCGGGATTGGCCTCAACGTCTCCATCTTGTATCAAGTTATGTGGAGGATCTGGTTCATGGTCTTGTTCCTGTTCCTTGATCATGCCGAACTCGCGGAACATCAATATTCTTCTGAATCCGAACATGTCTATGGTTCCTCTGTTTCTTAAATTTCCTTGTCTTCTGGCTCTAAGAAACATTTCCATGTGATTTTCTTGAAATAGTTGAGCTATGTAAGGTAATACTTCATCTTCTTCTGCTCTACTATCTCTTTCTGGTATCGGATTTTGTGCTCTAAGCAATTTCCATTCAGCTAAACTGGGAAATCCTTGTTTTTGGTTTCCGATATTATTTGTTGTCGGGCCTGGGTTGGATTCTACGTCTCCGCAACCTGTCAAGTCCTTTTTCCATCCTCTTATTTCTGTGATTTCTTCTTTTGACCATTCACGAGTTGGAGATGTTCTCTTCCTGTTATCATAGTTTCTACACCATCTGATGTAGTCTTTCACTTCGTCTATGTTCTTAGCCAGTTTCTCATCTTCCTTATTCTCGTATAACATCTTTTCCAGTTTTTGTTTCTGTAATTTTCGGAGCGTTTTCATGAGCTCTTCATGGTAGTCTTTTTGCACCACCCCTTCCTCTAGAGGAGTGTATCGCGGTTGAACTTGCGGTGCAACGACTTTTTTGACAAAAACAGGTGTGACGTTGTTGACTGTTTGGTTCGATCTTTTGAAGAAAGTTGTAACTCTTCTAATTTCCTCTTCCGTAGGAATTTGCGGGAGTTTACACTTGCAACTTGTTGGTGTCCAATCATCAATATAATGGCAGTTTTCTTCCTGAGTCATCATGGCCGTATGGTTGGACATCTTTGCTGGTTTGATTTCATTTTCTCGTTGTGGCTCCTTATATGCGTTTTCGGAAACCCATCGGTTCATAGCCTGGCGGTGCGTAGACTTCTCGAATTTACTCTTAATCTTGTCTTTCGGTAAGTAATACGCCGTTTCCAGTCGTGCTAATCCGGGTTCTTGTGAATAAGGATGTTGCCACCTAAGATAAAGCTGTTGTTCACCACTTTGTAAACCAGTTAAATAATATACTGCAATCTTAAACTCACTGTCGCCAGTGACGTCTTGCTTGTCTCCGTTATGGAACACATCGATCGACTTTGGTACGGCCGTAGGTTTTGAAGGCGCTACTGCGTACGAGTCTAAATCTTGATCTTCAAATTTGCCAGATTGTTCCTTATCGGTGTATTCTGTAATCAGACAATCGGTTATGGTGACGATTTTTCCCTGTGCGTGCCCGTATGCGTGCATGTTACCATCCCCGGCAAGTGCAAACGTATAAGGGACTTTAACAGGTGGAACCAATTTTACCATATTGTCCGTGTGTTCATTATTGATACATGTATCATCTGGGGGAAATTTAGATCTTGACAACGCATCGGCGATGATGTTCTCCTTCCCTTTGATATACTGTAATTTCGCTCCACTCGTACTAATAGTGAGCAATCCTCGCGCTCTCCTACCATGGAGATCTAACTTTTTTGTTCCCGTCAAGAATGTAAGGGGCTTGTGGTCCGTGTGTAAGAACGCATTTCCCATGTTTATTCTCGGTGTCAGTTTATCTATCGCTAACAGAATTCCAGCCAATTCTCTATCAAGAGCGCATTCTCTGATAGCCTCGCTATCGAAAGCCTTCGAGTCGAGATCTATGATCTGATTATCCTGCATCGCAATGTATCCTGCTACTTGGTCAGACGCGTCCGAATATATGTGTACCGGTATATCCGGTTTGATGGCAAATATGACGGCTTTCGACTTTAGCTCTGAAATAAGTGCCATTACACGTTGATTGTCATCATCTGTAAGCTCTTTGTTCTCCACATCCTTGTGAAGTTTTGCAGATAGAAATTTCGTCTTATGGGCATACTGGTGTATGTACTTTCGGTAGTACCCGAGTACACCAAGGATTTTTCGAATATGCTTTTCCGGATCTACATCAGTCGTTAAAAGTGCTTGCTCCAATTTGGATTGCACTTTGTCACAAATCTGATCAGAGATTGTTCTTCCCCCGGACACGATCTGAAATCCGAGGTACTTGCCGGACGTAACGCCAAAGTGACATTTCGCCGGTAATATCTTCAATCCATTGTCGTACAGGACATCCAAAATCGCATTTACTTCCGTAAACAAATCCTTAAGGTTCTTTGCATAGGCGTCAACATCGTCAACAAAGTTGTCGCCAGTCTTAATCTTGCCTGCTGTCCTTGCAGCTTCCATTATCTTGTAGATGATTCTCTGGAATTTCTGAGCGCTGTTTGTCCACCCCATTGGCATCACGTTGTGTTCGTAGAGTCCAAATGGCGTTACAAACGCGGTATATTTTTTTGATTCCTCGTCAAGCGGTATCTGCCAGAATCCCTTCTCTAGGTCCGTAAACGCAAACACCTCTCCCCATCCTATTTTGTCGAACATGGCCAGTATGTTCGGCAATGGGTATGCATCAAAAACAGTTCCTTTATTAAGGAGTCTAAAATCAACGACTAGTCTCCATCGCTTCTCACCTTCTTTGAGTGCCGGTTTTGGTACCATTATTACTGGAGATGCGTACGGGCTTTCGCTTTCCCGTATCATTCCAGTTGCTAGCATTTCGTTTATGATGGTCTTACAGGCTTGCTCCTTCTCAGGGCTCATTTGGTAAGGTTTTGCTCTGGGCATCGCTGCGTCCTCCTTCATCTTGATCTCAATTGGTTCAACTTTCACTTTTCCAAAGGGTAGATTTTCAAATCTCTTTGTTTGCTCCTCTAACCACTCTGTTGTGAAGTATTTATCTGTGTCAGCATGTGTTTCTTCCACTACTATGGAAGGATGTCTGTCCGGGATTGGTATTTCCACCGGGGTCTCTTTGGTGAACTCGTCAATCTCGGGACATGACTTTTCTAGCTCTAATTCTTTTTCGTGCGTTACCTGCGCTTCAATGTGCATCGTATACAGTTTAAGTCCATCAGTTGTATCCGTAGCATTCATAAGATGCTCTTGGCCTCCGGAGCAGAACATCTGCCATTGGCCTTGGGTATACCCGACGAAACATTCATACGATTTAAAGAAGTTTCTGCCTAGCAAGGAAAGACCGTTTCCTCCACGCACTATTAATGCTTCAACCGGATAGCATTTTCCTTTGATCACGATTGGTAGCACTGCTGTCGCTATAGTATCTAGCTTTTTTCCTGACGCTCCAGCTATCATGGGCGTTGGTCCATACTTTATTGGGATTTGTAATCTTTTAGCTTCCTTTTCCGTGATTAGCGTCATCCACGCTCCACAATCTATAAGCATTATTCCCTCTTGACCGTTTGCCATCCTGAACGTCATAAGTGGACTTTCGTCGTCCATGCTTGTAGTGATGTAGTACTCCCCGTTAGCTGCCATGACTTTCTCCATCTGGTTGACTACTCCTGCCAATCCTGATGGGCAATCTTTAATGTCATGTCCAACTTTTCTGCATTTTCGGCATGGTGGGCCGTGCTTTGTCCAACATTGTTCGATTGTGTGACCTGTTTTGTTGGGACACGCTGGATGTGTACATACTCTAGGTGATTTTCCTTTGTAACCACTACTTGGTGTCTTTTCTCTTTCTTTATTTTTATTCTCTTCCAATTCTTTATGAAGAGCTTCCGTCCTGCAGTCTGCTCGGACGTGGCCAAATCTCTTGCACCTCTCGTACGTGCATTGAACTCCACTCGTATACTTTCCTCCCTTTCTTTTGTTGAAGTCTTTGGGTTTGTATGTGTCTCCACGAGCGTTTGGTTCTCTCTTTTCGTTGTCTCCTCCAACCCTACAATTCTTGTTGGAGTGGCCTATACCGTTGCATTTTGTGCATATCGTTCTGCACTTGGCTTGAATGTGACCTATTCTGTCGCATCCATGGCATGTTTCTGTTGTTCTTTCTCTTCTCCTTATTGAGTTCACAGTATGAACGCTACTAAACAATTTCACTCGCTTTGCGGCTTTATCGTACGTGTCACATCCGGATTGCATCATCAGATCTTTCCTGACTGGTTCGTCCACGCCATTCATCAATAAAGTTTTTTGAATCTCTTGATTAACGGGAGCAAGTTCCTCAAAGAATTGTTCGAGCTCGTTCAAAAACTCGTTTATGGGCCTCCCATTTTGCTTACATTGAAGCATTTCTAAAGATCTCTTTTGTTGGTGAGTCTCGTCCATTTCCATCCCTAGAAGTTCCCTCTTAACGTATCTCCAATCTCTGGTTTTCGGTCCATCGACTTGGTGTGCGGCGTTAGCTCTTATCCACCGTCTTAACTGAGTATTGGGTTGATCCTCTAGCAATATTTTGATTACTCTGATTTTTTCTCCATCTTTCCACGCTTTTGAGGCTGCCAAATCCTCAAATTCCTCTATAAACTCACGCATACTTTTCAGCATTCTATTTTTTAAATGTTTACCGTGAGCGTAAATTAGCTTACGGTAAATGGAAAAGTTTACCGTCAACCATATTATTTACCGTCAATGAATTTTTGTTGACGGTAAATAAAAATGTTTACCCTAAGCTATTTTAGTTTACCGTAGGCTGTATTTTGTTTACCGCTGAATCGTGAGACTCTCAGTGTTTACGGTGGTGCAAATCAACAATTTCCACCTTGGTAGTGCGAGCTGTCCTTTGGGGGAGTCTGGCATTTCTACCAACTGAAGATTTCTTTGATCTAAAAGAAGTGAAAAGAAAAAA
>JAUBWS010081376.1:0-12534 GCA_032270445.1 Darlingtonia californica
TACAAGCTTTAGCTTGCGGTTTTTTCATTTTTCATGATATCTGTTCATCAGACATATAACCGCCCGGTTTTCTTGTTAGTAATGGTAACCTTCTAGCCATAAGATCACTTCACAGTACATGTTATAGCTAAATTGTGTTTGTTTACTCATTACAACAAAGAAATCGATATTTTAACATATAAATATTAATATTAACCAATCACAAGGGCGTATTTTGATCGTTTATTTTGTGAATGGCTGATGTAGCCTGGCGGATATTTTCCTTAAAACCAGCAGGTTTAGCCCTGCTTGCGAAGCGAGCGTAAAGTAAAAGAGTGCTGAACAAAATCTGTCAGGTTTTCTGGCTAGATTTCAGGGGGTTAATTAATCAATTTCAAGCAAAACCTGTCACCTCATCAAAGTCAGGAAATATATCACTTTTTCAAAAATGTGAATGAACTATACCACGGGAAAGTTCCCAAAAAACCATATGGAAAACATATAGTTGATTTTGATTAATATATATTCCAAAAAAAAGCATGTTAAACCTTAAAATTACTGAAAAATTAATAAAACTTTTTTTTGGTTCAGTTAACTTTTTTGCCTATCTTCACTTAAAAGTTCTGTTCAATTTTTTTAGAGCTTTCCAATGATGTATGAAAACAGTTTTTATAAAAATTGAAATTTCGATTTTTTAAGCTCCTTACAATTTTGACTAGAGAAGCCATATATTTGAGCTTGATGAGAGGTAAACACCAAATAACAAGTTGCCAACCTTCCATGTCTGAAATGCAAGAGACCTTCCTGATGCTCACCTACCTGACCACACTTCAAAACCTACGCGCAATATGGCTGTCCACCTTTTTTTTTGTTGCTCATCATTTATTTCTATTGGTTTTTCCCTGAGATCATTGTAGTCAAAGTGGCCGATTTTGACCAGCCAATGCAGTTGATATAACAAAAGAAACAACGAAAAAAGTTTCTTGCCCATATAGCTTTTAAAATACACAGCTGGAAATCATGAAACTTTCAGAGAATGTTTTACTCCACTAAAATTTCATCATTTCCCATCATGCTCATCAAATCCAGATTTTTTTCTAACATTTGCGAAGGATCACTTGTTGCACCAAAGAAATTGAAAGCGATTTTATGGTAAAACTGTTTCCCTCTTTTTGTGCCTCTTTTCGTGGCTGTGCCGTGGAAAAAAAAGACATTGTGTATATAGCAGGTTATTTATATATTTGGGACTAATGGAGAAATGACTTTGTGTAACCAATAACTGAATTTTGCTTGCATAAATTGTTGGACCTCTCTCGTATGGTGTAGGAATGTGTTTGTTTACATTTTGTTGAGAGACATTTGTGGCTGGTTTGACTAAACTATTAGACATTAGACATTTTCCGGATTTCTTCCGACAAAGATTTGGATTTTCCCATTTTTTCCGATAAAAAATTCTGATTTTCCTGATTTTTCTGATAAAACTTCGGATCTTTCTAATAAAAAATTTGGATTTTCCCAGTTTTTTTCCATTAAAACTTTGGATCTTTATGATGGAAATTTGGATTTTCCCAATTTTTACCCATAAAAATTCGGATTTTGCAAATATTTTCAGGAAAATTTGGAGATGCGGTGGCATAGAACAGGAGAAAATTTTTTAAATGTGAGAGATACGTGAGATTCTTTTAAATGCGTGAGACATGTTTGAAATGAGTCTCACGCTCTATGGGGGAGAGTTGGCATATAGGCAGTTGGTCAGTAAGTAATTTCATATTCCCTAGGTCACATTCTTTCATTTCCATTTCATTCATTTTCACTCACTTTGAATGCTGCCAACTTTTTTCTTACATCACATACAGCCCCCTGAGCTTGTTTGAATAATTGAGGCAAATATCCCAAAGCGACTTGTTCTTTCAAACATTGTTTACAGACTTTATTACAGAACACTAATGGTCCTCCTCCTGTAAAATGTATATTTGTGAAGAATTTTGTGAAATCTTCGACTCTAGTCTCTGAAACTGAAAGGCATTTGATACTCCAATGATTTTCTTCCTGAGCACCATTTGTACTAGTCAGGATTCCTGATAATACCCACTTCCTTGTTTGTAATATGCTTCGCAATAGCTGCTGAGTGCTAGTAACCCCCAGCTCTTATCATGCCGGTACACCCCAACGAATAACAGTGTTTGAAATCTTACCATGCCGGTACAACCCAACGAATCAGTTTTTAGCTGCTGGTAAACCCCAGCTCTTATCGTGCCAGTACACCCCAACGAATAAAAGTGTTTGAAATCTTATCATGCCGGTACATCCTGACGAATCAGTTTTTAGCTGCTAACCCCAGCTCTTCTGACTTCTATGAGGAAGAGAGGGTTTATACCTAAACTACATTTGTACCTGGACTAAATACAAAAGTGAAGCCTTGTGACAATAACGGTGTTCAAGTTTTAATGATTTCTTATTTATAAATAATAATAAATAAAAGGTGAACCTGTATACTGTAGTCTGTATATCATCCATCCACCAACCTTAACTTGTCGACTTTGAACTTTCTACAGAGCGCGTGCTGTTGTTCCGAACGGAGTACGGTTTTTGTACGAAGTACGGCTAGCTGTTATTTATATATACGAAGTCGGGCTCCGTATATACGAAGTGTGGATATCACGTGATACTTTTGCCGTGGCTCTCCTCCATTTTTCTTAAATTCTCAATATTTACTAGTGTTGTGTATACCTCAACAGGCCCGTGGATACGGGGGGGGGGGGGGGGGTGCAACCCCCCCCCCCCCCTGGAAAAAATTTTGTCGGCATATCCTACTACTTATTCTGTACTTTGTCGGCAAATTTTTACGGGTACACGTAGACCGCGCGTTCAAAACTTAGATTTCGTGTTAGAAATTTCAGTTTTATCAACACTAATTTGTCGTCAGGAATGCGTTTTAAGCCAATCTAGAGGGATCAAAGTTCAAAATTTTCTCTGGCGCGTCGGACCCAACCATGGCTACGTCACAAAACAAAGCAACTCTTTGCCGAGTATGCTCGTTATAGTATAGCTCACAATTAATATAACATGGAAAATTGTCAATATTTTGTCGGCAAATTTGAAAATTACACCCCCCCCCCCCCCCCTGGAAAAATGTCTCACCACGGCCCTGACGAAGCCCTGCTTCGTATAGGTCAAAGAATCAAGGATTGGATGGACCATCTAATTAACAATCTATTCGCTCGCTGCTGCTATATTAACATTATAGGTATAATTATAAATATATAGGGAAAATGCCAATGTAGTAGGAATTTTATGGCGTAACGGGATCGCACCCGGTTATATAATACATGCTTAAAGCTTCGTATAGGTTTTAACTCCGTATGGAACACTGATTTGCTGATTTACGAAACTTTGTAAAGCCTTTTCTACATTATCGCGTGCTAGTACCTTAAACTTCAGCAAAACTAGCCTCAACACTTAAAAGTTAAGAACAGTTTTCAGAATATAAATAATTTCACTTTTTGTTAAACTTATGACATAAAAAAATTAATTTCCGGTAATTAAACATAGAAAGACTTATATATAAGAATTGCAAAGTCTATCTGGGGTCTTATAAAATAATTGAATACGTCTATAGCCATGTTGGACCCTCCATCGTCCATCAATTATTTTTAAAGCATTCAAAAAAATCTTTCACAATATAATACAATTTGAAAAAAAGTTTAGTTATTTCCAAGGTTATATTAAGTGTACACTAAACACTTTTCGGTCACACAATAGCTCAGTTAGAATTCACATTAGTTTACTATTACGAACGACTGAGAGCAGATTGATTTCATTGGTTCACAAAGGGGAAACAAGTAATTTTATTGGCTCTGCTTTTCTATATTGACGTTTTATTTAGCGCGCGCGGGAAAACTCTCCCTTCCCGCCAATCGACAATGCAAATTTTTATTTAGTTGGCAGATATCGGCGTGGAAGGTCGCAGTGTGCTTTGTTGCTAGTAATACTTGTAAATTATCTAACCTTATTTCTAAATACCTCATCCTCACAATGTTTGAAGCAAAATTGGCTGATGGAACTCCACTCAAGAAGCTTTTCGAAGCTATGAAGGATTTGTTCAAAGAAGTTAACTTTGAATGTAATGACAGTGGAATCAGTTGTCAAGCAATGGATTCAAGCCATGTATGTTTATGCTCGGTATTGCTAAGAAAAGACTCGTTTGAACCATATAGATGTGACAAAAATGTTACTCTAGGATTAGAATGTGCAACTATATCAAAAATGTTAAGATGTGCAGGAAACGATGAGTCTATTTGCCTCAGAGCTGAAGATAGTGCTGACAGTTTAACATTGATCTTTGAGAAACCTAACCAAGAAAGAGTTTCAAAATTTGAATTAAAATTAATGGACATTGATAGTGAGCATCTGGGTATTCCTGACCAAGATTATGATGCTGTTGTTCAAATGCCATCTCAAGAATTCACTCGCATCATCCGTGATTTAAGTCAATTCGGAGATACAGTAACCATTGCATGTACAAAAGATGGAATTAGGTTTTCTTGTAATGGTGATGCTGGTGCTGGAAATATCACCCTTCGAAATTCATCATCTGTTGATTCCAATGAAGATACTGACATTTCAATTGAGTTGAAAGAAGCTGTCACTCAAACATATGCCATGAGATTTTTAATCTTATTTGGAAAGGTATATTTAGCTGCTTTATTTATTTTTATGTCTACGTTTCAAATTATGAATATGTTTTCTTGATGCTTTCTTTTATTTCGATTTAGGCTGCTACACTATCAAAATCATGCACACTCTCCATATGCCAGGATGTTCCACTTGTTGCTGAATACAAAATTGGTGATTGTGGTCACATCAGATATTTCTTAGCTCCTAAGATTGACGACAACGAAATGGAAGAAGGTGATGAAGATGGAAATAACGAAAATGCTGATGAATAGATATGAATTATACTGTCAAGCATGTCTAGATAATATCCAATTGTAATTTATGAGCTGGTTAAACTCATAACAGGCACTCACGCTGGGGACTATTATACGGTTGCTGTTCTGTTTATAGAGAATTGATAAAAACACATAAATAAAATGTAAACAACCATTCACCACCTAAATTGTACTTTTTAAGACAAATTGTGATTGTACATATATATAATGTTATTAAATCAATCTTCTTGATTTTTTCTTGAAAAATATTCTGGTCTCGTAATGTTTACTTTTATCACAATGGTTGTCTTACTTATTCTTATTAATTTCCATGAATATTATCAGGAAAACATTTTGCAATACACCCATTTTTGAAAGTCTCACATCTCCAATATTTTTCATTATGCAGCAAGAAGAGTTGAAAACAACATGCATATTTCAGGAGAAATACACATTTCAATTTTTGCTTCTTTTCAGATTTAGTTTGCATATGCGTGCACAGACTTTGTTATCATTTTTGGTAGGTAAACAAATCGTTAAATTTAAAACATATTACACGCTTGATTTCATACCTTATCTTGACCAATTAACAATCAGAAATAAGTGCTGCACCAATTTGCTATTATATCAAAATGATCCCAGAAGCATTTTTTTAAATTTTAACGATTTGTCTACCTACCAAAAACGTTACCTAAGTCTGCGTGCGCACATGTAAACTGAATTTGGAGAAAGGTGTATTATCATCTGAGACGCTTTGAAGGAGATCACATAAACAACATGACTTTATTTCATTATTGTGCTGTTCATTGTTTCCTTGCTTCACAAATATGAATGTTGATTTGCAGAGAGTTAGTTATTGTCTTGTTTTTGTAAAGATAATCAAGAAATCCAATTAAAATTGAAACCCTTTTTCTTTTATTTGAAAAAAAAAGTTTTCATTCACCCATCTAATTTTGTACCAATTTTTGCATCCAGATCAAAACTTTTCTACTCGAATGCAGGGAAATTACTAAGCACAAAGGTCTAGTACTTAAGATTGTTTTTTCAGTCTAAGGAAGAGTTCCAAAGAATTTCTGAGAATATATTTTCTTCCTGGATTTTTGCCTGATCAAAGTTGTAGAAAAATGTGGCTCAAATGGTACCATGGTTGTCTGGCTCTCACCCACTGCCTATTCTAGCTCATTCTCTTTTGAAAAAGACCACCTAACTAATAATATGTTCAGAAAAAGCATTTGCAAACTTATTTTTATGATCCACTTTAAAGAGTATTTATGAGAGCCTCGCAAATATTGATATTGACTACCTAATTAAAATCTTGCAAATTCTCACTACTTAAAATAATCTTTGAAAATTTCCTCAAAATCATGTCTTCAGAAAATTAACTAGCAATACAATACATTTTACCTTTCTTTTATTAAAACCAAGGAAATCAAGTTCAACTTGGCATTGATCTTACAATTCTATTGTTAAACATGAAAGGGCAATTGTTGTTTCCAAAATCTCAGCTTCACTCTAATAAAATTGTTGTTAAAGGAAGAAGCCTTTTTCCTTGAGCCCCAATTTTCCTAGAAATTTCCTGGTATATAAGTGAGATTTTCTCTATATCTTTTACAACTGTAATCAGTTCTTATGCTCAAGTACTTCATTCCAGTAACCCATTTAGAGTGTATTTTAAGGTTTTTGAGTAAAATATGAAAAACCAAATTTTGAAGTTTAACTTTAATCAGAGAAATTTTCGAGAGGTCAAAAAGATTTGGATAGATTTTGGCGAATTGACATTTTGAAAAAAAAAATTGTGAATTCTAATATAATACTTCTATATAAGATTAAGTCAATACCAGTAAGTTACAGCTCAGGTAAACCTTTGTTTGTGTATGTCTTATAATGATAGCTGCAATGTTTGTTCCAGACTTGAGAGTATGCATATCAATATGTTATGTTTGGCTCAAATCAAATGTTCAATATCTTTAGGTTCTCATAGGTAGACAGGAAATTTCTTGCAAAATTCCTAAGAGCAGAAGATTTTACCGCTATTTTTTATCCAATTTTAAATTTACTATCTATTTTATACCTAATTTGTGCTTTTCGGTGGCAATTCTCAGAGAGCAAACAAAAAAAATCTGTATTACTGAAGGTGCCAGAAAATATGAATCCTGGAAAGTCTTGGAATTTCATGGAAAAAAGTGAAATTGTCCTGGAAAATCCTGGAATTTGAATAACATCCATTCTAAATTTTTTTATTGGTGTTTCGTCTGTCCAAGGTTCCTATGAACCTAAGCCTTTGACTTGTGGACTTAAGAGTCTCATCTTAAGAGTTTTCTTTATCTGTTTCTTTTTATAAGATTGATTTTAACATTTAACATTTTAAGATTTTATATCTTAAAGTTCGTGATTTTCTTCAGTCTGAAAAATTTTGAACGGCTTTAAAAAATCCTAGAAAATCCTGGAAATTAGCTGAAGTGTCCTGGAAATTTTCATGGTACAAATCCTGGAAAATTGGAAAAAATACCCTGGAAAGTCATGGAATTTCAGTTTCTATTTTGGCTGGCAACCCTGTTTATTTGCCTTTATTTGTGCATGAAAATTGAGACTTGTATTTGTTTCTAGTGTTAAAATAATACATTATGGCATCTTCAACAACTGCTGAAACTGCAGCAGATGATCTGGTGACTATGCAAGAAGCAGTGGAAGCTTTGCAATCTGAGGAGGAGGAATCAATTGCTGTGTTTGGTGCAGGTGATGAAAACAACTGCACTTACATGTTGGTATGAGAGCTTGTTCCTGTTTTATGTACTAGTATAAAATTAAAAAGATATGTTTGAAATGCATTCCACTTGCCACCAGCAAATTAAGCAGAATTAATGCGTGTTTCTCATAATTTTGGTTCAAATACTCTGAAAAAGATTTTCTATCAGACATGTATTACTGTGGCTACCGGCAGGTTTAGGTTTCTGCATATTCCTGCTGTACAACCATAACTCAATGTATGTGTTGTTTTGAACGTTTTAAAATTTATCATTGGGCTCTTGCTTTAAACCCACCAAGGCAGGGGTAGTGGTAATTCAAGTAATGTTTTTTCTGAAGATAAAAAATTTATCTGCGGGTTCTCGCTAATACACCTGCTAAATGGGGTGACACCAGGAATTAAACAAAACATTTCTCTGAAAACATAAAATTCACTCATGGATGTCTACTGTGGAAAGCAAGAAAAAATTCCAAATCTGTGCCTAAATGAATAAAGATGTTCAGATAATTTTTAAACAAAAACCCCCCCCCCCCCCCCCCCCCTCGTAAAGGAAAGGTTAGAGTTTCATATAGAGTTTTTTGGAAAGGTGGTGGGTTTAACTCAGAGCAGGTTGAAATTTCCTAGGGCTTTTTGGAACTTTTTTTATTAAAACAAAATACAGTTATTAATGGAAAGAAAAATAATTTTCTTTTAATAAAATAGGAAGCTTAACTTTTCTTCTGCAGATGTAACTATATTTTTTGTTTGTACTACTATACGCTATTACTTTGTTAATGCTTTAATTTTTCCATCTTGGAAATATCTTGCAAAATTCTGATAAAAGAGGGGTCTAACAATAATATCCATCTGAAATTAGGATTGTGCTTAGAAACAGGGTTTGACCAGATTCAATTATAAGGGGGTTTGTGCAAAAAGAGGGGATAAATTTTTTAAGTGAGGAAAAAAACTCACACTCAACCAGCTGGATTGTCTTTTCTAAAATCTCCCTAAAGTTGTACCACTCAAAATGAATTTTTATATACAGGGTGTGCACGAAACCCAAACCTTCTGAAGCAACATTCAGAAACATTTTTGAAATAATTTTTTCACTGTTTGAAAGCAATCTATCTCAACCTTTCCCAAATTAAAAATTAAATCGATAGATTTCTCAATTACTGTGCAGTGTAGCTAGTTATTGTAAATGGTGCAGTTTTTTGAAAATTTGAGATTCAGTACAAAGCAAAATTTCTTTAACAAAACGTTGTATGGGTGTGACAATGCAGTTGACAATCCAGTAAAGTGATTTTATCACAAAAAAAGTTTCATTAAAGCAAATGCTATATCTTGCAGTTCAAGATAGCTTTACTATGTTGATTTTCCAGGTAGTCTCACAATCTCACTGTTCAAGATAGCGTTGTATGCAATTTCCACAACAGGAACTCCTCTGCAAGCCGATTACCCCACAAAATTTTAAAAAATATTAGGAAAACTTTACGTCCTAAACTCTGAATAATGGCAGTTCTCCAAGATCAGAGTGTCCGTTTGCACTCATTTATTCAGGTAGTTTGACAATCTTTTAAAAGTAACCTAAGAGTTACTGTAGCAAAATGAATTGCATCACCAGTTTCTCCTTACAATGCAATATTTTTTATTAAACAATTTTATTCAAGAACCAATAAACCTTTTGAATTGTCGAGTTTAAAGATATTAAGTTGAAGTTCCTTTCATGATAAAATTTTTTTAAGCTGACCCTTTATACCAATTACATCAACTGCTTTTTTGGATTCTGTTTTTTGTGGGACACCCTGTATATTGGAACTGAAAAACTTGGGGTTAAGAACAGTGTTTTAGATAAGTGTAGAAAAAGACACAGTTCTTTCATACATGTTAGTATTTTATACTCAGGATATTGATTTTCCTTCGACTTTTGCTATGTAAGAGAAAAAACTAAATTGTCTTTAAATTTTCTTTTACTCTAAAGTGTTTGTAGAAAGATTACTAAAATTTCGATTCTAAATTTCCAAAATTCTCTAACAAATGAAATCACTGGCCATCACTTTTTTTGAAAGAAAGTGCCATTGCATTTAAGTAGATTTAAGGCATTTCATCTTTTGCATTATGTTATCCAGGGTTATATGGACAGACAAGCTATCTTTTCCTGTAAAACTTGTGATCCATTAACGGAGAACCCTGCTGGTGTTTGTTATGCCTGTTCTTTGAATTGCCATCACAATCATGAACTTGTTGAGCTATACACAAAAAGGTAGAAGTAAATTTTTATACATGTAATATATATGTTTTGAATATACTGAAAAGTATTTGCAGAATGGTTTTCAATTCAGTGAATGACATTTGGTGATAAAATTTTGAATTTCCATGCATGGAAAAATCTATGAATTAACCAGGGCAGGACTGAGCTGCCACTAGTTTATATGACAAGGAAACTTATTGTTATAGGAATTTCAAATGTGACTGTGGAAACTCAAAATTTATGGATTTCAAATGCAAATTACAAGAGGTGTGTATTTCTTTGTAACAGTTGCAGGCCTGGACAATAAGAAAAAGCCTGGAGTGTGGCCACAGCACGCCTATATGAACACAATTTTTTGGCGTGTGATCTACCGATCTTTGACCAACACAGTACAGAAAAACTATAAACAATATATTTAAAAATATTTGGTGTGTGCGAGTCAACCTTTGTTAATTTGCTAACTAGCGTTTTACTACTTAAAGAAAGTACAAAATACCTAATTTCTTTGTTTGGTTACAAGATTTTTTATCAAATTGTTAGATTTGTGAGTCTACTATTTCCTATATTTCATCATGCTTGCCAGCATAATGTTTTGAAAATGTTCATATTTTACTTTGGTGAACTATAATCTTTGAAAAGTATCTGATAGAAAATTTACGGGTTACATGTGGTAAAGTAGAAATAATTATGGCATTAGTATAAATCATTATTTCTTTTTTTATAGAACAAAATGGATGTGAATGAAATGAATAAATACAATCACAATTTTTCAGGAAAATACTGCACGTGTGAACGTCCTTATCCTGATCCAGACGATCAGGTATGTGTAGATACAAATTTAGTTTTGCCGTCCCAAATAATATTGAAGTTTTTGCAGTGTGGCCAGTTCTCCTATGTTAGAGTAAAATTCATAATCTCCTAAAACTTTAATTCAAATTTATTGACTGGCAAGTGTCTCAAGTGAGTGTGACACAGTCCTTTCATTCATGTTGGTGCTTTAGATAGTGGATATTGAAAAAAGTCGCTTATAGATCTGGAAAAATGTCATTGAACCAAAAAAGTCATGAAAATGTTGTTTAATTTTGCAATTTTGACCACTTTCATCTTTAAGAGTTTTTTCAAAAAATAATATTTAAAGTTCTGCAATCTTTTGACAGACAGATGATGAAATGATACAATGTATAATATGTGAAGATTGGTACCATTCAAGGGTAAGTAACATCGCTTTTCTTGCAAATTTTTCATATATTATGTAGTATGTTCTTTAATTTTTTACCAATTTTTTATAGCACTTAGGTTGTCTACCGCCTATCTCTTACGAAGAAATGATTTGTGACGCATGTGTATCGAAACACTCGTTTCTGTTCTCCTACAGCCATCTAACAGGTACTAAATGGTAAAAATCAATTCTGTTTTCACAACAGTAAAAGTTTACCTCGTTTTACACAAAAAATCTGTTAATAATTTACTATTATAATTTTGTAATGATTTTTCGTTTGACTTTGCGCCTAAGGTAAATGATAATGTAAGGTTATTGACTGTATAAAGCAAACCCAGTAGGAACTTGTTTGATGTAGATCGAATCAGGAACTCTGAAAACAAAGTAAGGTCTATATCTTGTTGGTTAAAAACTGGCTTTATACTTTTGATGTTGGACAGTTACAATATGATATTTTGGATGGGTTAGCATTGCAGCGTCTTCTTTTTCTATACCAATGTGCTTTTATAAGCAACACTTTACAATTTCAAGATTTTCCATAAAGAGAACTCCTGCTATGTGGTATAATAAAACAGTTATTTGAACTCAGTCTCACCCACTATGCAAAATATTGGACTTGAAATTTTTTCCGTATTTCCGTAAATTTTTACGTATTTAAACTATATTACATTAGATAGTGCACCCGTTATGCTTGAGAAAACAGATGGTACTGAAAGTGTAGATGTAACAACTTCTTCCCCCACCAAAGGAAAAAGGAAATATGAAGAAGAAAACCACGAACAACAATCCAGTTCAGTAAGTGACATTTTTCTAGGCCTGGGGTCAAACTGTTGCAGGAAAAAAAAATTGGTTTTCGTTAAATCCGCAACAGTTTAATCCGGCAAAAAGCTTTTGATACACGAAACTTTAAGGTCACTAAAACCAATCCAACATTTCATCCTATATCTCTATTGTAACAAAATTTGCCTTTTCTCAGTTATCGTGAATCTGAAATGTCTTTCATTTCATTTTCATTTGCCATTCAAAAACTGCTGACTTGAATCTAAAAAAATAATTTTAGTCTGAGCATCCAGGTCTGTCCGAATCAAAGAAAGAAAATGATTTATGGACTGTTATGGATATTGTTTTGGAAAATTGAATTTTTCTGTACAGTAAAAGTTTTCCTTGCAAAGAAAGCGTTTTTAAAGTTAGGCCAAACCACTGAAGTTCCAGGAGCGATTCCTTAATACTTTATTAAGAACAATCGCCTAACAATACTCTTGCTATAGTTGAAACCTTATAGATGCCAGAATTATTTAATGAATTTATTCAAGTTTGCATAATGATAAACGTTGCATTGTAGCAGAACGACGAAAATTGTGACGGTCTACGGGAAAAGGGGGCATAAAGCTATCCATGATTCACTTGTTTGCCTCTCAAAATCATTAAA
>JAUBWS010081387.1:0-12533 GCA_032270445.1 Darlingtonia californica
TTCCCATGATTCATTATTAATTCCCATGTTTCATTATTAATTCCCATGTTTCATTATCAATTCCCATGTTTCATTATTAATTCCCATGTTTCGTTATAAATATTCCCATGATTCATTTTAATTCCCATGATTCATTATAAATTCCCTTGTTTTATTATCAATTCCCATGTTTCGTTATAAATATTCCCATGATTCAATTTAATTCCCATGATTCAGTGTGATTTATATTTTCAACAATTAGGTTCAGGATTAACATTTAGTTAATACTCTACATTAAAACTTGTTATCAAGGAGGGTCCTGTCTCCTAGAAACACCTACAAGAAGCCATATGGAATCAACGATTAAAGAATTTTCACTAATGAAAATAAAAACCTTTTAGTCCCGAGTTTGGATATGGTTCTGGGGTACCATAAGCTTCACAGTGAACGCAAAACCAATCAAATTTTTAGAGCACTGTCTACCCTCTTTCTTTATGTTTGATGGACTTATTTGTGTTCACCAATACTTAAGCGAATTTTTTTTGATTAAATGGAATCTGCCTGCGAAACGGAACAATTTATTTAAAAAAAAAAGTCATTGATTATCTTTTGGTCTTTCAATATCGACATTATTTATCTTGTTTAGTCGAGATCCCGAAAAACAAAACCTTTACGTCAGTTACTAAGTGAACTTACTTACGTCAGTTTTCAATAAGTTTATTTATTTATTTTCGGTAATTTCTTAGTAATTATTACTAAGTAATTGCTCAAAAAATTCAGTATTGAAAGTTTCTTAACTTTTTCGAAGCTCCAGCCTCTAGTTTCTTATAAACAGGTTTCTTGTAAAAAAATATGTGAATTTAACGT
Organism: Darlingtonia californica; assembly: GCA_032270445.1. Lineage (NCBI taxonomy): Eukaryota > Viridiplantae > Streptophyta > Magnoliopsida > Ericales > Sarraceniaceae > Darlingtonia > Darlingtonia californica. The sequence goes on from JAUBWS010081387.1 coordinate 847, forward strand.
TGCTGACCTACAAACTTTTTTATACGTCGAGTCAAAAGGATTGTATTACACCATAAAGAAATTATAGAGGCAAGGAAATCGATTAGACCTGACACCTAAAACGCATACAGTCAATTTCAAAAACAACTTTGATTAAGTTTCAAATACATAAATTGGAATTATAACGACTCTAAAGAAAATAAACTGGTCAAGTTTAGATAGTTTAGGAAGCAACCTTAACCCAGACATCAGTTTATTTAGTGATAGTGCATACAAGCATTTAATATGCTACCTGAAAAGCAATAAAGAATAGTATAATGATAGGTTTTTCAACTACACATGAGGTGAACTGCAAACTGTATTTTCAACAATGTTTTCATGATGAAAGGCTGGCGAAGATACTATTTTGCAGGTTAGTGAAAGGGTTTTTCAATTACAAATTTTAACAGAACTCTAATTTTACATAAAAAAATCCAATAAGGTATCGTTCGTTTTGAATTCTCCACTGCAAGTGACGGTGGATAAACAACAAGTCAAAACAAACAACAAATCCCATGCTATTGCTCGAACATCATTAAAACAAAAAATCAAATCAGGGTAAGGTAATGAAAGGAGTAATTCAAGGTGATTTACCACAAGATCCCTGATCCTTTGTAGAATGAATAAATTAAAAAAGGAAAGTAAAACAGTTTACTGTACCATTGTTGTTTCCACTTTCTGCAGCTGTTTTACTGTTCTCTCGATCAATGAATTTACAACCAATATCAGCACACAATACTACTAATCCACCCAAGTGTTTCGCTTTATCAGAACTTGCCTGACCTAAATAGGACAAAAAATCAATCAGAGAATTGATTAAACAAGATCCCTGATTTAGACTTTGACAAACCTCAAAACATTTTAGATATTTTAACCACTATAACATTTAAAGAATATTTTTATAATAAAAACTAGTTCAGAGTGTAACCACATTCCAATGTTTTATAGGAAGATTGATGACTCACCCTGCAGTGATCTTTTATAAACACCTTGTACAATGGCTGCAATTCGGAAGAATGAAAAAGCCATGTAGGCATTCCAATCTTTGATTTCAGGAATATTCATATCCTTGCAATATTTTTCCACTATCTCCTCCTCTGATGGAATACCACAAGCTTTTAAGTCCATGCCAGCTAACCCTGAATAAAAACAGAAACAATAATAAGAAAGGATTACATCCTTTTAAAGGAAAATATGTATTAGGGAAGAGGCAGGTAGTCTACCTGGTAGACCGGAGTTTTTTGGTGGCAAGTGTGCGGTGAGAAAAAAAGATCTCAATTGTTATTGACAGTTCATGCTGATTGGTTTACAGTGCAAAGCGAAGCAATGTGATTGGCTCTTTCTTTTATCGATATAATGATTGTTTTGCTTAATGTTGGTAGTACAGTGCATGTGCACCATTCCTCATCTTCTACCTACTCAGTTTCAAACAAGCACTGGTAGATCCAGGGTAGAGCCAATAAGCACGGAATTGTTCTACCGGGAAGACTAGGATGCAGAGTGAATAAGATAATATAATATTTTCATAAGTACCTGGAAACAGAGGAAAGTTTTTTGGTAAGTGATGCACAATGCAACAATAGGCAAGATCAGAGATTGGATCACCAAGTGTTGACAGTTCCCAATCTAATACTGCCAGTATTTCTGAAGAATCTTCAGCAAATATACAATTGTCGAGTCTAAATATGAAAAAATGGTTCACTATCACTCAAACTTGAGTATTCTGAAAATTATTCTTTCAAAAAAGTCGATAAATACAATAATAATATGGACTTCAGCCTAAATATGCATTGTTCAAGCCTAAAAAGGCAAACAAGAGTTTATTACAAAAAAAAAACAAAGATGGAAAGCTGTTATCAGTCATAAAATTGCTTAACAATGTTTCACTTTAAAACACTGTAAGATCTTGAGCTTCTGTGAAATGTTTTTTCTTCATAAGCATACCTAAAGTCACCATGTACAACTGTTGATCTGTCTGTAGTAGGAGCATTTTCTTTTAACCAATTCATCAAACGGTTCATTGAAGGTTGTTCTTCAGTTTTACTTGCTTCGTATTGTTTTGACCAACGCTCAATTTGTCTTTTTACATAGTTACCTTAAATAAGGAAAAAGTAACAGTTCAAAAGTCCATCTGATAAGTTCTTCTGAGGATTGATCAGTTAGCTCCATAGGCACTCTGTGTAAGTGATGATGATGTTGAACAGTTCAAAATTCCATCTGATAAGAAATTATGATAGCCTAAAACCAAACTAATTATTGCTTAACCTCATTTGCCCTTTTTAAAACCAGTCCCTTAATACACCAAGAGTAATTTTTACACCCTGCTACTAGTTAGGGCTGCTTAAACAAAAGAAATTGAAAAAATGGATATGACCACAATGAGAATTCTATGGTCCCTTTATTGCCATATGGGCTAGGACATTATGTCCAAATTTGTAATATACAGTCGAATACGGTAATATAGAGCTGTCTGTAGCAAAACATCAATTACTTTTTGTGGAAATTTCTTTTTAGGGTGTATTTAGGACTTTTTTTTGCTTTTTTTAAGAGAAAAACGAAGAAACAGAGGAAATTAGTTGAGAGAAAAAATTCCAGTAGACTTTAACATCATTTGTATCAAAATTCATGCCACATCAAACAAGCCAATGCCATTATAAACAAAGTTGTCATACCAAAGCAACTATTTACAAAAACTATACTAAGAAAAGAATACAATGCACACCTGGCTTTCCATAATCATCTAAACCTGCTTTGGATACATCAACTGAATGGATCTTTTCAAGAACTTCACCCAGTGACTTGTAAATAGTCAACAATTCACTAGGACTGACATTTTTTGGGATTGCAACATCAAAAATCCGTCCTTTTACATAATCCATGAGATAGAATGGAGTTCCAACAACACTGATTAAAAAAATAAGGAGATTTGAAGTCAAAGGAAGAACTGAAACTATCAAGAACTTAATTATTTTGTGCTTTCAAACGACTAGAGCGTACCACTTCATAGAAAATTACAAGAACAAAATTCTGTTAAGAAGAAGTCACAAAAGGCTTACTTATTAAAATTTTTTTTGAATTAATTAAAATTAATATTTTGAATTCAATTTTGATGAAATTCGAATACGATTTAGAACGATTTAAGTGAGTCGATTTTGTCTCTAAGGGGGCATTTACACGTCAAATCTCATCCCTGGATGAGTTCATCCCTGTCTCTAGTCAAAGTTCTCACACAGTTTACACGTTTTAGGCCAGATGAAATTTCGTCCCAGGATGAACTCATACTAGTCCTTAAGACAGGGATGAAATTTCATCTTGGGATGAGATGGAGAAAAAATTATGTGTAAACACTGAATTTCATTTCATCCCGGGATTAAAAACTTTTTTTCGTAGATGCACAAAGTAGAGAAGTACATGTTTCATCCTGGGATGAAATATTGCCAATTTTGTCCCGGGATGAAACTCACATGTAAATATTTTTTATTTCATCCCGGGACAAGTTTCATCCTAGGATGAGATTTCATCCCGCTTCCGTGTAAACGTAGCCTAACTTAATAGCAAATTCCAGGACACTTTTCCAATTTTTCCAGAACAAGCTCAAATCTATTTCCAGGAAAATTCCATAGAAATCGTAAAAACAGAACTAGGACATTCAGCCATATTCTAATGAATTTCCAGGATTTTCCAGGAATATCTAGGACAGAAGAAAGTAATTTCCAGGACTGTGGTCATCCTGTAATAAAATTCAATATAGGGATATAATATATATAGGGGGTTTATGTTTATACTTACCTTGAATCTTCACACAAACCAAGAAGATTTGGCATTGGAACACCATTTTCACCAAGAGCTTTCATCACCCTATAATATAATAAAACCTTGGAAATTTTGCAAAAAACAACAAAAATTTCTTCAAAAAATATTGCAAAATATTTTACCTGTATTCTCTCTCGACAGCATGTGCTGATGGTAACAATTTACCAGGCTATTATAAATAAAACATTAAAACGAAATAGAAAATTAGGCATATTTCAAGAAATGCTATCAGTCTGGTTTATTAGAACTAATAACCATGAGCGCGTGTTGCACCTTTTAGCTTTAACTACTATTTTAACCTAACAGATAGTTAAAATGTACACAAGGCTAGAAGCCTAAAATGCTTTGTTGTATGCCATCAAATAACCATGCAGAAATTTACTCATTAAAACATAAGGAAGATTAATTTTTCAACCCACCGGCTTTTTTCTCAAAACCATTTCTTTACCACCAAAATTTAGATAGTATGTTGGATTTGACTGACCATGTTTGAATTTTCTTAAAACAAGACCACTTCCATCATCATCAGATAAACCTAATTGAGATGTCTTTTAAAGTAAAAAAAAATATCAAAATAAGTTCTTTGAAGACATAATCTGTCTAAATCAGGCCTGGACAGGAAGAAAAAGCCTGGGATGCGACCACCATACACCTAAATCCAAGTTTTTGGCATGCAATCTATCAAAATCTCATCCATAAAATACAGAAAAACTGCAAATAAATGAAAGATTTGCCATGTGTATGGCAAAATAACGTTACTTAAGGCGAGTGGAGGGGCGTGTTCAAAATAGTTAAAAACAAAAAATCTATCTATTTATAATCTATTTTTGTCATTCAATCAAGGATAAGTTGTCAAACTATCTGCTTATGACAAGTAAGTTCAAAAAGAAGTCATTGTAGGTAATTTTTACGAACAACATTGTTAATGCAAAAGACTTACCAAATAGTTTTGAAGCAACTCAACTGGCAACTGATGCTGTTGCGCTACATCAATGGTGCCTGCAACCACACTATCGAAGGTCAAATTGACCATCTGACTAAGTTCTTTCAATGCTGTGTGTGTATCTGAAACCTAAATTTTAAAAAACAACTGTAATCTAGATAACAAAATTTCTTTGTGAATCGAGTTTGCACCATCAGGTAAGTCTTGACAATACTTTCTATATGTCCACTTTTCAATATTGTTAGCATTAAACATGGTAATGGTATACACAGTTATGACATTTTTCAAATATTATTGAACTACATTTTCAATGATAACGATACATTTCATATATCAAATTAGCTTTACAAAACTAACAAAGTTCATACAATAGATCAAAAGCCATCTTTCTGTGGTAGCAGTTAGGTGGGACAGTAAATGCATGTCCCTTTTTTACTTTCTTTTTATCACTGGTTGAAGACACTAAATCATGAAATTGGTTATACACACTAATACAAGGGTCAAATGTACCTGCTGGTGTGGAAATGCAGATATCATTTTTGGGTCTTACCTATACATACATTGCTCATCATTTTGATGTAATCCAAAATTCTTAATACCTTAATTGTAGACATTCCTAACTCTCTTGCAGGCTTTAAATTTGCCCCAAGATCGTCAAGGAATACTGTTTCAGCTGGCTCAACTTTTAATCTTTCCAATGTCAATTTGTAAATTTCTGGATTAGGTTTTCTCATCTTTTCAACACAAGATTCAATCACCTGAAAAATCAAGATTGAAGTAAGATGTTGGATTTAAAAAAATAGTATGAAGTTTAAAGAAATAACCTAACTCAGGCCTGGAAATTTATAAGTTTGTGGAAACAATGAAGGCAACTTAAAATCGCCTGATTTTTTTAACCATAATAAAACAAATCAAAATGCTATTCTCAAAGCACTTAAGGGTTTTTGGAAAATCCAATATCCGTTCACGCTGTTAAAAAGCCAAACTTTGTTAACTTGGAAAACTGAAAATTGTACACCATTTAATACCAAATTGAATTATAAAGCTTATTGACAGTCCTTTTCTTATATAACTTGGCATGTCTATCACAGAAAACCAAAAAATTTGGACCTATAGTGACTTTTTTTTTTAAATTCTGTTTTTTTCACAATTTTTGCATTTTTTTTGCAAATCCGCGAAATTGGGGCACCTCCTGCTCGGCAGAATTTTGGTCTGTACTGTATTTCCTCTTATTTCATAAAAAAATGTAGTTTAATAATGATTTGTTGTGGAGCAAGAAACTTTTTTGTAAGTGTTGGTATATCAATTTTTGTCCTCGAGCATTGTAAGACTCTATTCACACTGTGTTGAATAGATTTTGTGTATTATGCAAACCCAGAAAAATTACAAACTGGTGCCTATAAGCACATATATCATGATACAATTTCATAAGATAAGGCAGCAATTATTTTTTTACGTCAGTAGCCGAAATTTGGCAACAATGATATTAGAATAGTCTGAAAAAACTCTTAAGTACATTGAGTTTTATGAATGATAGAAAATCTTAAGACAAGCGACGTAAAGTTTTGGTTATCAACATTTTAAGCTTGGAGAAATGGCATATTAACAGTTTTCTCATTAAAGAAAATACCTTATCAGGGAAAAAAAGTCTTGTGAAAATGTTGCCGGGCAAAATTTAGTCCATTTTGAGAAAAATTATTAACTTTTCCCTGATTAAATTTTCAAATTAGTCAATTTTGCCTGACTAAATTTCAAAGTAAATAGTAATGTGAACACATAACTATAGATTTCCGATCAAACCTTTCTTTATCTATGTTATTTTGTGGTAAAAAATAATAACAATGCGCTTCAAATCTACATTGTTTTTTTTCTTCATGTAAATAGTAGTAGTTTCAATGTCATAAATGCTGTAAAACCCACCAAAATTAAATTTTTAAAGATTGTTGAAATTTTGAGTCTGTTATACAAAAATCAGGGAAAAATACTAGACAGGGAAAAGAAAACTGGGGGAAATTTTGGTTAAGGAAAATTTTAGTCACTTTCAAAAAATTTGGTTATTTTCCCTTGCTAAGGTGGTGCTTGCGCTGCAATTGGGTGCGTAATGTGAAAAATAGCAATCTGCCAAAGCAATTTTGTGATAAACAATGTTTAGCTATTTGAGCAATTTTTCACGAAGTGCTCATGAAGCATGTTTATTAAATGTTTGTCAATAATAATGCCTTCATATATTGGTCAAAAAAAGCATCAAACAATTTTCTTATATTGGTTCCTTTTTTAAGTACTAAGTAAAAAAGTAAATAGAAAATGAGAAGAGAACAACTGTTTGATATAACTTGCATTCAGTTTTGCAAGCTTCGTAAAAATACTTTAATTGCCAGCACGATATTTATCAAACTTTTTACGTTCTTGCACCCGCAATTGATTGTATGTCTGTCTGTGCGTGTGGGATTGCGTGAGTCTCTTTGAGAAGACTGTAGTAACAAAGATGACAATTCACACAAGTTTTTGCTGAGTTTCGAGATCTACTAAAAACGAAAGATTTTTCATGAAGGTCATACCACATCAAATGAGCCATCTCCTATGTCAAATAAAGCTGATTTTCCATTTTCTAGAAAGAAATTGTTTGTTAACAAAGCCGTTTTTAACCCATTTGATTTCAATGTCTTTATTGCAGATACCATTTCTGGGTATGGTGTATAGTAGGTTTTGTTCTCAATCATTTTGCTGATAATTTCGTCGTGACATTTCTTTCCAAACAATAGTTGGGCCCTTTGTGTTAACATCTCAGAAAACTGTTTGGTGTTGATTTCTCCACACTCTAGTTGTCCCCACAAACTTTTATCTCCACCGTGAAATAATAATTCATCCATTTGCTTTGGGCTAAATCCAAATTTCTTTGCAAATGCAGCAACAAGAGGTACAGGTGTTGGAATAATGACACCTCCCATGTCAAAAATGACAGCTTTCTTGGAGTCTTTCATACTTGACAAGTGTATATTTGTGTGCTGCCTTTTAGATGCAGTTCTTGTGAGAAGAAACTTTCCACTTCCTCTCTGTATAGCTCTCAGCATGTTTAGCTACTAAATGGAATAAGAATAAACTATGTTCATGTTAAAGATAAATAAGATAAAATTCTGAAAAATACTTATCACAAGAAATTATATGCACTTGTGAGTTCAGAATATGAAGTATACATGCAAAATAAACAGAATTAGATATTAGATATCGTACAAGTTTGGCACATTTCTTTAAAATGCTTTTTATAGCAACAATGCGAGCAGTTGTTTCGTACTATAATTCTGAAATGTTTTCCGACTATTCAACCTTTCTTCAGTTGTTTTGTTCAAGAAGTAAGTTATTTAAAAACCATTGCAATCTTTTTCCAGCAAAACATCATGAAACTTAAGAGTTTGTATAATAGCAAAAATTGAAAAAACAAAAGATTTCTTAGCAAACGTTTTTTGGATGTAAAATCGGGTTACACCTCATTAGTAAGTCTCACACAGAATCACAAAAACTACAAAAACCAGTCCAAGGTACAGGGAATATTCCAAGTGTTTTTTACCACTGTTATGCGGTGGTATAAACTAAATCTTCTGTTGAGTTTCAAAACTCAATCCTCTTAAAAGTTTTTTTGATTTCAGTTAATGAATTGAAAACATGTATAAAGTAACTGTACAACCTCTAATAACTATGATACTGTCCTGTATAAGTATGCATAATACGTATATTTCTTTTTATTCTCTTGTAAAATTAATTTTAATGTTAGCACATTTTAAGGATAAGCTATTTAAACAATTTTTCTGCAGTGATGCATTTTCCAACAATTTAGGGGCTTATAAACAGAAAAATTTCTGCTGCTCAATGAATGGTTCTGGTTAAACTAACCTAGTCAACATTAAATCCATAAAACTTAATCTTAGCAAAATGGTGGTAGGACAAGATGTTAGGATTTTCATCTGAAGTATATCTGGGTAGGGTATATTAATTAATAAGTTTAAATGGACATTTAAAGAAAAAAGTCAGTCACAGATTACACTTTTTTCATTTTTGTTAGTCCCATTAATATTAATATTTTAATGTTTTAGCCTTAAGGTATGTCAACACCCTTGAGGCATGCTTTCAGTTTTTTTCAAAAATATCTTATTATGTGGGCATTTTTAATTATTCAAGGTATATATTTTCTGAAAGCTTATTAAATCCTCTATAAAACAGTCCTAGTTTGAAAACAAAATTTTGTTCAGGACTTTTAATTGATTGTTTAAATTTTCACCCCCTTGTCTAGCTCAATTAATAAGTGCTGCACAGATTATTATTTTTGGAATTGGTATCAAAATGAACGTTATACTAATATTTGAAACACGCCAGGGCTTTTTTCTAATAACTTTTTCAGAGCTTAATCCTTGGACAAAGCTAGGAAGAGCTCGGACAAAAATATTGCTTCTTTAAAAGCTCGGAAAAGCTAGGATATCAAAATTCAATGTTTAAAATGCTCGGACAAAGCTCAGAAAAGCTAACAGAAAATAGTGGCATTTTAAAAGCTAGGAAAAAGCTCGGAAAAGCTCGTAAACTGAACTGGATAAAATTTAGAAAAGGGCAGGAAGATTAAATATTGAAATGATTCTAAAATTTCTTTTGAGAGGAGCAGACATGTTGATATTTTATGTATGTATGGTTATTTATATAAGATTATCTTTATTAAAATTGAATACATAGAATTTAGTTCAGTGAGTATAGCAATTAAATGTTAGTGTAACTTAGTGTTCTTTTAATCGTTTTTCTGGTTGCTTTATTATTAACCTAGAAGACTTGAAGTAAATATTTACTAATCATGGTTTATTATTAGCTTGAAGACTTATTAAGTTAAAAATTGGAAAATATATACAGTATATATAGTAAACTTATTATTTTTCTTATTAATACACCCCAATGTATTATCGTGTGTCTTGCTAAAAAAACTGAATTATAGTACTTTATACAAAAACAAAATATTTTTTGTCTTAAATTATGTGCTTAATTATATAAATGTAAATTTTTAGATTCATTTAATATTCAATTCAATTTTTTTCTTCATAAAACAATCAAATTTTATAGTTTAAATAATGAGATGCTCTAGTAGGTACTTTTCATGATTGCTAAGGACATGGGCATGGTTGCTATAAACGCTTTTTGATTCCCTTCCAAAATGCAATATATACATTGTAAAAAGTTGTAAATGTCCATCTACAAGAGAGAGCAATACTGAAAGGAGATTGTGAATAAAATGTGAAGTGTATTTCTATAGCAATCAATAGTAACGTTTTCTGTTATGAAATGACACTTTCTCAAAGGTTCATATCCGACTTGAGTCACTTTTTTTCAAATTTAGCAGGGAGCCCCCATGTTTGATTGGAAGTGACAAGCCCCCTAGATGTTTTATATGCTTGGGGATGCTATAAATCTTTAATCTTAATCACAGTAAAATCATTAAATTTATTTAGACCTTGCTGAAATTTGAAAAAAAAAATTATTAATTTAATAACTTATATATGTAAAAGTATCACCTACATAGCAAATAAACAAATCATTGGGCTAGAGAGAATGCAAGATATGTTTACTTTTCAATCTAACTTGAAATCATAACTTAAGTGAAAGTAATCACCTACATAGCAAATAAACAAATCATTTAGAAAATGTGAGTAATTTTCTTACTGCAAAAAGACAAATTTGAAATATAAAAAAAAACATTTTTCACAAAATCCTAAACCCCCCCCCCTTGAAAATTTCACCCTCCCTCGTTTAGGTCATAACCCCCCTTAAATCCAAAAAATTTCAAGCCCCCCTTTTTTACATTCAAGACTGAATCTATCTATCTATCTACGCTATGACAGTTGAGCTTTGAGTTTCGAAAATTGAAAATCATTTTAAATCAGAAAGTGTCAATTCATAACTGAAAACGTTTGCAATATTTTATCTCAGTTCATCTCAAATTCTCTGATCCGATTTGCGCGAGCGTAATTTTGTTGCTACGGCAACTGTTTGCAGTGAAAACAAACCCGTCTCAATGTTGCGTTCAGTAGTGTTTATGCTGGCGAAGAGCGAGGATCAAGAAGAAAACTATATAATAAAATTGAAAATGCGTTTGAGTTGTGTTGCTTATGGATGTACTAATCATAATATGATAGAAAACAAACCTGGATTTCCAAATGCTGAAAAGAAGTCAGAGCTAAGAAGAAGAAGACTGCCGACCTGGATTAACAGGGCTGCCTTCCATATTTACATTTTCTAATACATCTGAGAGGGACAATGTGAGAAAATTCGGGAGATACAATAACAATCTTAACCACAGAAAAATCTTAGAGGACAAACTAGACAATGTATTGAATGCAATTCAACTGCCATACTTGAGGCTGAAGCTGAAGATCCAGAACAAGCAGTTCAGCCATGTGATTCTTTTATGTCTCCTGAAAAAGCTTCTTTGCCATATTCATCATCATCAGCACAAATACCAAGGATTGATAATTCTACCTTGCTGAGAGAGCTTCAAGATGTTCGAAAGGAAAGGAACAATGCATTGCAAAATGTCAAGGCTCTTGAGACAGAGGTACACAATCTCAGGAAGGATAGAATAAATGCATTGAAATTTACCAAAGATCTAGAATGTTAATTTGTGAGCTATGATCATTTGAAGGAACAACAACCTGAAAAGTTCAAATACTACACTTGCTAAACTTTAGAGACATTTGATAATGTATTTCAATATTTATCGAAATTGTTATACCCATGCAGAAACAAGATGCCATATAAAAGCCAGATGTTAATGCAGGGGTCCTAGCCGAAAATTAATCATAAAACTCATGAATTTATGCTATTTAAACATCAAATTTTATGAAATTTTATGCCATTTTTGGCAAAAATTATGCTATTTTATGAC